>JAIFHD010016725.1:0-11583 GCA_019721455.1 Psilocybe mexicana
GGACGATCTTAGATATCGTTGTCTGGGATAGCCACCCCCTGTCTCTTGGGGCGGCCCCTTCGCAAGTTTTTATTGATGGAATTGCTCAATTTGCGACCCCTTATATTACTCCAAAACCTTCAAGCTCGCAGAACAGACCCACTACACCTAATTTTGACAGCGAGGCTCTGGACGCGGTCAAATACGACGGCCTTCCTCCACTAGAACCGTCCAAACCAACGTCCGATATAACCCTGTTTACGAATGTCTCGAGTGTCTTCATTCGACAGGGAGCGGAAATTCAAGAAGTATTTTCCATTGCACAAGCTGGAGCATTGGGTATTGTCGTTGTGGAGAAAGGGAAGATGATGTGCATTGGGACATCAGCGACTTGCCAGATTGGAGAGTATCTGGGTCGGTCAGACGTACAGAAAGTGGATTTGGACGGCGGTTCTATATCGTGAATAAGTTTGTTCCCTGAGATTAGCTCGTTATTTCTGACTTTTTGTCATCGACCAGGCCTGCTCTTACGAGCTTTGGAAGCCATCTGGCCCTCAACAACATCGACGGCGAGGCATCTACCAATGACGGAACAGTTTTGGATCCTTTAGTCTCGAACAACCCATCTATTCTAGGGGAAGGCAGTCTCGTTCGAGCCGTGGATGGACTGCAATTCTCCACCCGTGATGCTCTGTAAGTCCGCCTTTTGATTTAAAATTACTTGTTGCTGATTTTTTTTTTTTTCCACGGAGGCTTGCTTATCGTTCTGGAGTTGCCCTTGGAGTCACCGCTCCAACCTCGTCCGGATTTTTGAGTGGTCTGGGGACTGCATTCTCGACTGGCTCAGCTCATGGGCTGACGGAAGGGGCAATTTTACAAGAGATTACTGCTCTGCATATCACCATAGATTCTTTCACACCTAGTGTTAGCACCCAACTAGGAGCTCTTCGTAGTCTGCTACACACAGGGGGAACAGGAGATTTGGGTGCCAGCTTTACAAGTGTTGTCCAGGTAAACCTACATTCTTTTTTGAACATCGTTCTACAATTTCCTCATTGCCCAATATTCTTATTTTAGGGAAAACTCCCTCTCGTTATCCAAGTTCAAAGCGCCGACATCATGGTCTCGTTGATAAATCTCAAGAAGGAAACCGAAAAGGCATACAGTACCACAATCCAAATGACTTTCTCCGGAGCCAACGAAGCCCACCTAGTGGCCAAAGAGATAGGAGAAGCCCAAATTGGCGTGATTCTACGCCCTTCACGTCCTTTCCCTAAAACATGGAAATCCAGGAGAATGTAAGGGCCAAAAAATCTGTATTCTGAAATCCTCCATAAACTGAGACATCCTTTCGTAGTTTGCCAGGCCCACCGTTGACCAGGGATAACGCGTTTTCTATCCTTCGAAAACACAACGTGACTGTCGGAGTGGGAGTTGAGGAACAATGGGGTTCCAGAAACCTACGATTCGATATTGCATGGGTGTGTTTTGTTAATCGTCTCTTTTTTAGAGTCCTGCTGACCAGGACCAAACTCAGGCCGCTCTGGAGACAAATGGTGGAATGTCGGTTCCGGAGGCTCTCGCTTTGGCTTCGACAAACCTAGAACACTTGTTAGGTGTTCAACCTCATGACGCTGACTCTGTTGCCACCAAATCCGGGTCACTGCTCGACTTCGAGGGCAAAGTCGTTGGAATAATCTCCCCTGTTAGGGAATTAGTAGATCTGATGGTCTAAGGGTCCTGAACATCCTGTTGGGTTAGTACTTGAACCTACTGGTCAATAACCAGAATATATTTTGTTTGACAAGAAAGTGGATTTTTTACATTTCAAGCAAGGGTTCTTCATGACAATATGATATGCAATTATGGTTTAAACACATGGGCCGAGGGACTGGGGTGTAAATGATAGTACGTAGTGTGGTTGTATAATAATGTCTGTCAGAAAAGCAAAGTCCGGATGAATTCTAGTATATGTTCGACAACTTAAAGGGAGAGAGACATGGAGGAAATTCGTGACGATATGATTCCAAAAAAAAAAGTTCCAAAAGGAAAAGATTGTCCATGGAAAGCGATGATTATATGAGATTAATTTTGGTTGAGGAGGATCTGGTCAATCGAGGCATTGATGGTCGCCTTCCGTGAAGTCAGGTCCATTCCAAAGTATTCTTCGAGTTGCCTTCGAATCTCGCGTTTGGTGATGCTGTTGAGATCTGCTGAACGCAACACTTCTTGGACCGCCCGGTCAATATCAGCGTCCGACGGGCCACTTCCTAGTAGGTCTCCATCTTCTGGGCTTCTCGTTCGTGGGATAGGGATGTCAAGATAATTGGTGATTGGTCTCGAAGGTGTTGGCTGGAGCAAAGCACTTTCAGGCCCTCCGTTGAAAGGTGACTGTGGAGTATTGCGACCGGATTGATACCCAGGAGGTGGATACATTCCATGCTGCGAAGGAGCAGGAGAAAAGCCCCGTGGTTCATAGTATGTCTCACGACCGTACAGCGACGCGGTGTGTGATTCGGGGTATCCTTCGTTTTTGGTCTTCGCAGGAGGCACCCAAGAGCCAATGCTATGATTGGATTCTTTGTCCCAGAGCTCGTTTTCCTTGAGGGAAAGAGGTTGATTAATGGATTGTGACGAGAGATATATAAACTAGGACATACGTAATCGCTCCATGATTTCAAGGGAATGGATCTGGGGTCGAATTTGCCTTCATCCTAGAATGATCATGGTAAATACATCGAGATCGGAACAGACCATAATGCTGGACTTACATGAACGATCATCTTCTTTCCAGATTCTCCAAGAACAACACGAGTTTGACCCCAGGAGAAATCATCCATCCTCCAGAAAGAATAGAGAGGTAGGAAGAAGGAGAAAGCAGGGATAGCAATGACGTAGAACAACATCCATCCAATCATGTCCCACTTGCGTCTCATGATGAAGACGAGAGCCTGCAAGCCATAGATAGCAGCAATCATAATTAAGGATAGTGTCGGGATGGATTTGCCCAATGCTGCCACCAAGTAGACGAGATAAACGATCTGGTTCACAGAAATAAGTACGGAAACGACCATGAAAAGATTGGGTTACTCACGTATGCGACGGTAACTGGCTGGGTGATTGTTGACAGAAGATCGATCATGACCACAAAGCGCATCGAGAAACAACAGAAACCGCAGAGCTGTTCCAAGAAGACGAGTTCTCCGAGATTGTGAACAGTGGAATTGATCCAACGACGACGCTGAGACAACAACACCTGCCAATCATCAGGAGCGACGGTATAAGCATGAGCATCCCGAATGAATTGAGTCTTGAAGCGAGGGAAATGCTTCAACAGCAATGTTGTCAAGTAACGATCCTCTCCAAGATGCAGCAAATTTTTCATGTGCAGAGTATCGACCCGATTTTCCGAGTAATCAGTGATCATTTGGTTGGAGATCAAGAGAGGCTTGTGTGTATCTGCCGTTCGCAACCGATAAAGGGTGAAACAACCAGGTAAACAGGTGACGGAACCGAAAAGACTTTCGAATGCTTTGGCCATATGATGCGATATGAAGTACTCATAAACCTGGAGGGCAGGCAGTGAGTCGGAGAACCTATGCAAAGAGGCAATAAGGCCTTTACCTGCATCATGGTAATCAAAGATTGTTTCGCATTCGCCAGTTCTGTTTCTCCACAGCATCCGAGAAGTTTCTTATCGTGAATCATCCTGGTTGGAACAGTAAGTACAAAAGGATTATTAGGAGGCTAGATGAAGATAGACTCACGCAGAGATCAAACGGTTGACAGACAGAGGGTCGACGGTAGTATCGGCATCAACCATGAATAAGTATTCGTAAAACGATGGATTGACACCAATGACGTTCTTGATTTGATGATACATCTCGAGCTCCAAGGGATTCATGGCCGTATTGAAGTGCACCTAAAAAATATGAGTAAATCATACAACAAGCACCGCAAGTGTACATACCTTGTTCAAGAAGTGCATTAACAACATCTGAGAGTCACGTTTACCACGATTACCAGGCCTTGAACGTTCCGTTGGTTTGCCAATCTTGACGATAACAAGGTAGGGCACGACATGCCCTGCGCATTCATAAAGACCGGAATACACCTTTCCCATGTTATGTTGTTTAGCACCTTCACCAAGAGACATGAAGCTGAGAGGTTCAGGATCCAAATTGGGATCAGCGCCGAGGATGTCCAGCACAATGCGAGGTGTTGGGCGATCATTTCCGGAACCAACAATCATACCATCGCAAATGACCACAATAAGCTTGCGCTTGTCATCGTATTTCAACTGTGCCAGGGAATCGATAGTCTTGCGCAAGGAGGATTCTCCTTCTGTGTAACAAGGAACCTGACAGATGACAAATTTATCATGGTCCTCGGGTGCGCGAGCAGCACCAAAGTTGATCGAAGCCAAAAATTTGAATCCAATAATGGCCACCATGATAGCGGAGAGGACGAGCAAGATATAATTAGAAAATAGACATTGAGGTGATTGGCGGTTGTCGACCTTTCCGACCATGAAGAGATTGCGCAGGCAGACCTTCTGACGTGCGAGAACATCTTTGTCGATATTGAGATTGTTCAACTTCTTTGTGATATCTTGACCGGCATTGAACCTGAAAAGATTGATGACATCGCCAGACATGAATTGCGTATCGATGCCTCCGGGTGCCTGCGTTCCCTGTGGGGTGACAATTCCAGGTGGGCTCGTCAGATAGGTGGTAACGTCGTAGATCAGTCCATTGTAAATGGCTATCGACCTTCCAGCGCCGGCTTGATTCCTGATCTCTTTGGGGGTCATTGCTATAAACCCAACACGGGCCTGATAACGCATTTCTACCATGCGTTCAAAGTACCAATCAGGACGCGAGTCGTTGGTAAACACACGGAAGTCGTGGTATTGAGCGTTGACATCCGTGTTGTTCGCTGAGTTCAGAGTGACGTATGGATTGACGCTACCAGTAACACCATTGCAGAGGGCACTGACCTGTGAAGAAGAAATGGTCAGAGATGAAGCTCATTCGTGGAACATGAAATGTGATACGAACTTGAACAGGGAAAATAGAATCTGCTGATTGGCCACCATATTTCAGGATCGCCTTTGCAGGTACCACGCCCACGATGCGCCTATGCGTTGCAGCAATTGAAGTCAGGTCAAAGACTTCACCACGAATGGAAGTCAGAACGTTGTTGGGGCTCAAAGCCAATGAATGAGAGGCCAGCTCAGAGGAGTTGTAGATATGCTCCGTTGGACAGATGATAACCCCAAGGACGGCGATGACGAAAATCGCGCAGGCGCAAGCAAACCAGATGATCATATTGAGGGCGACCTTTTCACGCCAAGCTTGTCGAACGTCCATACGTTTCATTCTGCCAACGTATGTCAGGCATGGGGTGGGGATCCACCAGGTCAATAGCCAACACAGAGCCACCCAACGCCGACGGGCCGAGCTCTCTTTCAGGACTTCTGCGGTTTCTCCTTCTTGGATCTCCCCTGCTAAGGCCTCTTTTTCCATTAGACCTCTCTTGTCGGTATTCTGGAACATATTACGCGAAGGTGCATAGGACTCGGAGCCAAAGTGCGACATCGAATCGTCCCGCTGACTGGTGTACTTGCTGCGAGCATCGAAGTCGTCACTACGAACCGACTTGTTTTCTTCGTAATCGTCGTCGTATAAATCAGCTCTTTGGAAGGGCGATGCATTGGCGACGAGTGGAAGTGCTTGGTTTGAAGCGGCGTAGGCATCGTTGTAACCATTGCTGCCTCCGCCCCAGGTGTCCAGTTCAGCATTAGGCGATCGATGAGGAGCGTATGGATCGTTGAGGCCCCGAGGGTCGAGTCCTGCCTCCGCTTCAGCATCACGCATGCGATTCCGCTTTTGCTCTTCACTGTCACGAGAGCGAAGCTGATCCTCAAAGCGGTGGAAAGCTTCGTGAGAGAGGAAAACCTAAAAAAAGATGTCAGCAATGTCTCAGCGAAAAAAAAATTGTTGCCATACCTTGTGTGTACCAAGAACTAGGTCTCTGTCTGACAGACCATAAACCGTCCGTGCTTGAGCGATGAGTTCTCGTTCATCGCCCTCCGAGATACCTCCAGCTTGCAACCCATCAGCGTAACGATCACAAAATTCGGCTGGTGCCATTCCAACTTCAAACACGTTGATGCAACGCCTGGCAACCTCCGTAAGACCAAGGGCCTTGACTTGGCCCTTAACGCTTCTTCCTTCAAGTTGATTGGGTAGTTGTGAGTCGTTTGGATTGATGCAGAAGATGTGCCATGGCTGTGTCTCGTCAATCGTCTCGAAGAGAGTGTCCAACGCAGATTTGAATTCCCCTGCGACACAAGGGCTCGATCCGGTGATATGGGCCAACCCGCCTTGCGCCTCATCCTCATCCGCATCTTTTTCTTCGATGTCTGCACCCTCCTTAAGAGTGGGAAGGCGTTTGACGGTATTCTTCCTCCTGGTGGATGGCGCTCTCCTGGGTTTGATGGCTTGTTGTGCTGCCACAATTGTCTCTTCATTTCGCGGGTGGACTTGCGTGGCAATAGCTTTCCCTGAGAAAAGTCCCTTGACGAAGGGGTTGATGGAGCCGGAGGTATCGGAACCATCAGTGGTGCCCCTAAGCAAAGAGATAAAGTCTGGATTTATGGCATCCAGATTTCGGTCAAGGAATCCCTCAGAGGAATAAGTCACAGCACCGTTGTAATGGCTGACTGTGAAAGAAGGGTAACCGGACCTGTCGAGTGTACCGGTCTTGAACGACGAATGATTTCCCCAACGCTTCGTAAACGCCTCCACCATCGTGTGGTCCGTCTTTTTGGGCTGTCGACGGGCTTGGTCGTCCATGATATGAATCAAACCCCCAGGTGCGTTCTGTAAAAGACGGATGCACTCTGCATTGTCGAAGTAAGGAACTGAGGGAACGAAACGTGCGATGCCTTCAAGATTGTATTCGTTAACATGCTTTTCGAAAAGAGTTTTCTGGGTCCAGTTCTGGAGACGCTCGTTGGCAAAATTGATACAAAATTGATCGAGGGAGTTAGGACGGCTTGACATATTTTGCGGGCCAGGTAAATCGAAGAGGCCGATGAAAGTCGTGAAGTCTTCCTTGCAGAGTCGCTGGTTGATGTGTTCATTGAGCCAGGCGAACAACAACGAGTATAACGTCTTCGCAAGGTCATCCCTGTTGTCTGAAGCACCATCGGGGTCGAGGAACACAGTACACAGTTCTTTTTTGACAAGTTTGGTTTTGTAAGAGAGGGCCGCTTCTAACGCGGCCGGCTGGATCCCGAGGAAATCAGCGACAATCTCCAAAAGGTCGGTATTGCGGACAACGGCGGCGTCTTCATTACGGTGGCGATCAATTATAAATTCGAGATTTCCTAGGTGGAGGATAGCGGCGACGAGCTGGCACGTCTGAGCAACGTGACGCTTGGAGAATCCGATAGCCTTGAGAGCTATTTTGAGCTGATCGAATCGCTGTCCATCATCGTCATGTCCTCCAGCCGTCCTAGAGTTTGAGGCCCCACGTTGTCCCAAGTACCGGTATGTCGTCTTCTCCAAAAGATGGAGATGCTGCCGTTCTTCGGGGGATGCGCCAGCGACGAGGTAGTAGAAAATGTGGAAATTCCGTTCCCCTGAGGGCACAGAGGAGACCCTGTTCCGCTCCAAATAGTAATCTAGTGTCTTGATACCACAGAGCCTTCCCCTGTCAGAGAATTGAAGTTCGGTGTATTTTCCAAATCGAGAGGCATTGGGATTGAAAAGTGTCCGGGCGTTTCCAAAGGATTCCAAGACGAATTCTGAGGCTGGGACTTGGCTGGCCAACTTTGAGCCTTTCTTTCCGGGGTTGCTGACACTCAGTTCAAGGATGGATTTAATTGCTAGACGTCGATTTTCAGATTTTCCGCTGGCTGTCTCTCCACTATCAGGGGTCGTCAGCTACGACCTGGATTGAGTGTAAAAATTACTCACCTGAAAACCAAACACTGATCCTGTGTTGTCCTCCTCATGTGGTAATAGGCGTTATTGGCGGTCTGGAAGATGTGTGGGGGAAGTCGTTCTTGACGCTCTGACGAATCCCGATATTCGGAAGCATATTTTTGCAAAATTGCATCTGACGTAGCCGCGACATACTTGTGGGGGTTGAGAGCGACAAGGCCTGAGGATCCAATGTTGGTATATATGGTATCTGTCATGAACCTTTCCCTGAGGCAGGCAACGATGATATCGTCTGAAATTGGCGAAAGTTTTGAGAGGTCGGTGGCGGCCTCCAGGCGTTGGTGGACACTCATTGCGCCAGAAGAGTATCTGTTCATCGTGAAAAAGACTGAGCGGGCAGCTAAGACCGCTCAGAGGATGGATGTGGTGGAATAAAGGATAAGAGAAGAAAAGAGCGGACTTGGTGGTCGTTGTCGAGATGGAAGAGACTGTTACTAAAAGTTCCCACGTGCCTGTCTTCCAACCTGACCTACACAAAGTGGGACAGCGGACTTTGGGAATTCTCTTGTTCTTCAAACATCTAACAATACCGCTAGAATCACAGAGAAACAACACATCTGATTCCATGAGCACTCAAAAATCACCATAGGTAGGTACAATCGTTGCGAATGCTAACGTTTGCAGTGCTGGATGAAACGCATGGCATTTTGGTATCACGGCGTGTCTTCGCCACATCTCACCACAACCATCGACTAGCTAGTGTGTGTTTGCACCGCTATTTGGGTCTGCCTGGTGCCGTTGCAACCATTCAGGTGTTCGGCAATCGAAAATATCACACTTTCTCTTCGACATGGGAGTGTGCTTACCTATATTTACAAAGTATCCTCCGTGCCGATGGCCAACATTCGCCATCCATGCTATGCAAACTTTCCTTCAGTGCTTCGTTGCGGACCAAAAAGAGGCCTACGGAGATCTAGTTCCGAGACCGAGTAACCCAAATAAAAAGCATGTACAGTACAATACATGTACACCAAAAACATTTTCTTGAAGATGGCCATACATAGAGAAAAGCTAAGGTCCTTTAGAAGGGTACGAAAGGCTGGGAATACCTATATAACAGGGATCAAGCACGCCGACGAAAAAGATTTGAAAACTACGTCATTGCAAGGCATTTTTGTCGGGCCCTTTCATGAGAAGTTGCTTCTTGTCGTACTGTCTGGTACATCTGGATTGCATCATGGACTTGCAACCAACGATCGACATCATGGTCATCGAAAGGATACAGAGTTCTCAGTCTTGGGAACAGGTAATCGAGGTGCCGAGCTAGATGCAGGACGTCTCTGAACTCCCAAGGATCATCTGCATTCATGATCGACAACTTTTGTAGGGCATGCGCCAATGGATTTGGCTCCCTCAAGGTGAAAGGCCTCATGTCGGTCGTGTTGATAGGCATTCTTAGATGTCGCAGTTTTGGGGAGAGTCGCGAGAGTGTAAGCAAGGATTGCAACGTTGGACGTGGATGCCCTGTGCCAATGAACGGCAGAAGGAGTGTTGTCATATCGGGCCAGGCTGTGGCAAAATTGGCGATGTCATCGTTCGTGAGTTCCATTGCATACCCCTCCAACCTCAGATAGGTCAGTTTCCGAAGAGGTATTAACGGCGCGAGGGCGGTTATGTGGAGTACTTCTGAAGTGTCGTCGACTTGTTGTTGCATCAGCGCCACTCGACGAAGTGTATCCTTCCAACGCGACACAACGTCCTCCAGCAACTCTTTTTTGTCCGTCACAGGACTGGACGGTGTAACGGCCTTAAATGTCTCCAAAGTTTGGGTCGTTATACGGGCCAGGAATGATTGTATGAATGGACCTCGGGCTATGATTTTCAAACTCTTGAGGTCTTTGAGGCCTATATCCTTCTCCAACGGAAGTATCGTTGAGTCAGTGAAATCGATGACAAGGTCAACCAGCCAGGGAAGCGCCCCTATCGTCTCAATGATGGGCATGTTCAACGCTTCGCCCATCCCTACAAGTTTTAATTCTCGCAGATATTGAAACTTGATAGCCAAGCATATCGTGTCTCTGGATAACCCTCTTCCGCGTAAAATGATTTTTTCCATGTTGGCGCCATCAGAAAATAGGGTATGAAGGACGGTTCCGCATAATTTATCCTCTACGCTGGAAATCTGATCGAATTCGAGGGCCTGCAGCGATGGTGAGAGGAATAGGCAGATGCCGGAAATGAGGAAGTCGATTTGGCTGACAGCAGGACAATGGAGATGACGCAAGGATGGGAGGACAGGCGTTGAACGAAGTTGGGCGAGCCGGAAATAAACATGCATTGCGATGTCGAGACTCTCTGGGTCCCTTGTATAACAGAACTTTCGTATTCTTCTCGCATACCAGTCGAATCGCACCCAATCCGCGTCTGAGATTGGACCTCTCAAAACCTGGAGATGACTTCATAAGATCGTATGTCTTTGATGAACAATGGGTTTTCTGTGCTCACATAAGTGCCATCGCACGGTGCAAATGCGGGAAGTATGTTAAGAAGAGGAAATAAGGACCCTAACGTCCTCCAAAGTCGGTCGAGAGCAGGTTCAAGAAAGGCCTTGCACGTCATGGCCACCTGGAGGAGGGTTTTTCGGTTGGGAGGAACATCATCCGCGTTTAGATGGTCTTCGTAGGCCAGGTATTCGCATATTTCATTGAAGATATCAGAGTTGTGAAACGGTAATTGGGGACTTCTGGTCTCAGAAGAAACGTCAAGTGTGGTTTGTTCGCCGCCGCCGTCAGAGTTTGCGTTTTCAATGACCTGCAAATCCATCTGATCTATTTTCTCTACAAAACGTAATGGTAGAGGTTTTGATTTACTCACTGTCAGCACCTTGGACGCCGTTGTGGTCCTATATGTCGATAACAAGGTTCTGAAAGGAATTAAAGAGTAGTCATTTGGTGATAAGTCCAATCACACTGACACCCCAAAGCATGTCCACGACATTACGTAATCAGACTTGTTGACTTCTTGCTAACCGCCGCCACATCGTATCAAAAGAGACATTTCATGTCAGAGATATAGATAAACTTGATGAAATTTCTGGGAAAGTGTAACAAAAAATGGGGGGCTGTTTAATCAAAAGGTACAGGCCGTATGCCAGGACCAGACACCTTGAACCCTGGCTCTTTTTCTTGTGCAGCAGCAAAAATGGATGGGACGGGAATACCACAACAATCTCCCCACCCGACTTCTCTCTGTCCAGCTCCTCCTTGATCAGCATGGGCATGTCCCCGATGAGCGTCATCCTGGTTGTCATCATTGCGCGGGGTCTCAGGACCATCATATTGCAAAATGGATCCAAACAAAAAATGTTGGACGACAGGAAGCTTGCCCAGAACCTCTGCGAGATACATCTTGATCATTCCAGAGTTAACTTTATCCCAAGTTTTGACCTTTACAAGAAATTATCAGGGTGGGTTCTTTATACGCATAGAGTTGTAAAGGACTGACTGCGGAGATATCATCAAGCATGGGTGAATGCCATCGAAGGGAAGCGGTCTTAATCTAAATTCACTTGTCAGCCCAAATCCACTCGGTTTCATTGAGGACGGACCGAGTTGATGAACGCAATGCAGGCGAAGTACATGTAATGTTG
>JAIFHD010016727.1:0-11272 GCA_019721455.1 Psilocybe mexicana
TAGTTCATGGGAGTTGAAGGTCTATTCATATCTTCTGGTGAAGGAGAACAAAACGCTTTTTATTGACGTCAACTTTCATCGTGAAAGAAAACTAACCACAGAGTACATACCTGTGTCGCAAGAAATGCGGATTGATCTCTGCAGTGGAATTCGAAGGTTCTCCTCAGTTTTTTCGCATATCAAAAGGATCAGACTAATTGGATATCCTTCTTAATTTCACGACACCATCTTTATCTACACAGAGTCAATGTTAGCTTCAAACAAATTGAATATTGATTCAGGAACACACTCGCCAGCATCGTACGGTGTCGTGTCACCAATTTAAAAGATCCCAAGGGATCAAATTGAGGGTGAAGGAAAAAAGAAGTTGCACTGTGCCGCCAGGGAACGGGGTCTGAGATTCTGAGAAATAATGCAGAGCCAAGCACCAGGAGCGGGGTTCGCGAAATTGTGACCGTCGAAGCCAGGGAACCATGCCGGAATTTTGTGCCATGGGGTTTTTAACACTGTGGGTAGTCATCTCCATCTTTTCAAAAATACTGCAGCGCTCGAAAGAATCGGTTTGAAAAGTGGTTGTTGGGTTCTTAGAAACTTTCAAACTTCAACTTGACTTCATCAGTTTTCAAGCGGCAATAAGCGAGTCTGTCGGGATGGTCGTTCGAGACGCATTGCGGTCGGCGTCCAACGTCCAACCTTTGGAGATTATGCAAATGAGAGTTGTATAAGTTCAGGACAAGGTTGAATTGAAAGAGTCGAAAGCAAGAGGAATAAAAGCGGAACCGGTTACCGCGCGACTTGCCAGTGACAAAATCACGGCCACCTGACCGTGACCGAGGAAAGGAGGAGGCACGTGACCGGCGCGACGAGTTTGGTTGAACCAAATTGAAATGGCAGGTCCGCCTCTTCAAATTCAATCGACCACAACGGTCTGCCACGACCATGGCCACTACTCACAAAGTCAAGATTGCTGCTCGTCTGCGACCACGAATTGAAGGGGAAATCGACGACCACTCAGTCAAAGTCGTTCATCCGTCCAACAATTCAGGGGGTTCTTCAAGTTCGACTTCCGGTGGCAGCTTTATTTCGGTGGAAAACCCGAGAGACCCCAGTCAAATATTCAAATTTCCGTGAGTGTTCGCCTCTTTTGTGGAATATCCATGGGGTCTGTACTCATTGCTGTTTCAAGATTCACGAGCTGCTATGATCAAGATTCTACCCAAGAGGAGATATTTCAGAATGACGTTGAACCCTTGCTCGATATTGTATACACTGGAGTGGTAAATTTTGCAGTTTCCATCTCGAACCTCAGGAAGATTTTGATAACCCTTTTTCAGACTGTTACTATCTTTGCGTATGGTGTTACCTCCTCTGGAAAAACACACACAATGCAAGGAACAAGGGCTGAGCCTGGTGTAATTCCTCGGGTGGTCCGAGTATGCCATTTTCTCTCCTCTGCTCATAGCCTGTGGCTGAATTTTCTTATTTAGGCAATGTTCGACAAGAAGGCTTCCATACGTCAACATCAGACTACTTTATCGATATCGTACATGGAAATTTATAAAGACGAAGTTTACGACTTGCTGGTTACCAGAGAAAACGTTTGTCCGTCAGTTGGTTCATATTTTTTTGAAGCTCAAACAGTATTTCAGGCACCGAAACTTCCCGTACGGGAAAACGACAGTGGCATGGTTTTTGTTGCCAATTTGACCAAGATAGATATCTCGGGTGTCGAAGACTTTGACAATCTTTACAAGTGAATATATTTCACCCCAAAATCATATGCTCGGCATGTTGCTCACATTTATGTTATACAGCGCTGCGACAAAGCACCGCTCAGTCGGTGCTACAAACTTGAATCGGGCCTCGTCGCGTTCGCATGCCGTCTTGACAATTGAGGCAACGATGCTAGATCCAGTAGCCAATACCAGTACGCAAGTTTCCTGTTGCAACGTTTCCTTACGATTGACCCTTGTTCCTTGTAGCGCTGACCGGGAAAATTAATCTTGTCGACCTTGCTGGGTCGGAGAACAATAAGGTATGGTATTCTTATGGTTGATACGTCTTCACACCAAAAGTTTAACCATGGCTATAGCTCACTGGAAACGATCCTTCTCGGATGGCCGAGTCAGCCGCTATCAACAAATCTTTGAGTGTTCTCGGTCAAGTTGTCCACGCGTTGAACCAAGGCGCAGTAAGTCTTTGAGATGTCCTTTTCAGACTTACTCCTTCTGATCGAGATCTTTAGTCACGTATTCCTTATCGCAACTCGAAGCTAACGCGAATTCTTCAAGACGCCCTCGGAGGTTCCTCAGTTGGACTCTTGATTTGTAATCTGGCTCCAGGGGTCAAATTCCGACAGGATACCCTGAACACTCTCAAGTATGTCATGATCAAACTCCAAGTTCTTTGTCCTTCGTGGCCCTGATTGACATCCTCGCTCGTCTAGCTTTGCAGTTCGCACGAAGAACGTTGAGAACCGGCCTGTCGTCAACGAACGTGGCAAGTTTTTACAATTCAAGCTCGCATTGTTTGGCATGTAAACCTTACCGCGTTGTATTTGTTTCTTTTACCACAGACAACCGACCCGCTCCCAAGCCACATTTCGCGGCGGTGTCAATTCAACCACCCGCCGCTAAACCTGCACCCGCTATCGTTCAAGCTATCTCCACTGTTGGCGCAGGTTCGAGCACAGGGGCAAGACGTGCCCGTCCATCTTTGGTTCCCATGTCGAGGGCGGTTCGCATGTCTTCCGTAGGAGGTGGGAATGGATACCAACCATTTGCCCTTGCTGGACCTGCTGCAGGACGAAGACAACCTGGCATATGCGAGAAGATAGAGGAGGCGGACCATGACCGGTCCGGCAGCCTAGGGATTGGAATGACGGAAAAGGAGATTGACGAAAGGGTGAGTGTCCGAGTTTGGTATATACCCCACTGTGATAACGAGGCTGAATGATTCTTGTACCCGATAACACAACCAGATTTCTAAGGCGGTGGAGGCTGCAGTGGAGGCAGAAGTAACTAGGCGATTGGCGGAGCGTGAGCGCCAGAGGGCGGAGGAAGAAGCCCGGCTCGAGAGGGAAGCTGCTCAGAACAAGGAAGACCAAGTTACCAGGTCGGGCACACCGACCAAGGAAACTTCACTTCCGTCAGGTGTTCTGACGCCCCTTGTGAAGCGTCACAAGGACCTCGGTGATGAGTTGCAGAGGCGTCTCCATGAGCTTGAGAAAAAATAGTGAGGCATCTTGCTATCTCTTTGATGTTTTCTCCATATTGACTGATATTTGCAGTGAAAGAGGAACTAAGGAGACACAGCTAGCAGATGTTCTGTCTCCCGTTTCCAAGAAGAAAACCGGACGAGCGTATGTCGCGCTTGCACGTGCCCACTCGGAAAAGTATGTTCACGGATCAAAAACTATTTCGAAAACATTTTCTAACCATATCCTTTCTCATAGGGGAGACCTACAGGTTGCTCTGGATTTGTACCGGAAGGCCGAGACTTACGTGCCAGATAACATCAAACTCAAAGAGAGGTGGATACTCTTCGTCATTCACGTCTTTCTCCTTAAACTCTCATCGTCTCAAAATCACGTCTGACGTTCGTCTTTTCTTTTCTTTTTATAACCCGTGCTTCAATCCATGGGTTAATAGGATCATCGAGATCGAATGGGCTGTCAGAAATGACACAGATTATGTACCATCACCCAAGCGGCCTAGGAAGCAGAAGACAAAGAGATCGAAGTCTTCCATGGCCGAGAACATGCCCATCGATGACGCTATGATTGTGGATGACTATAGCGCAGCATCCAAGGGCAAGAACCCCCGGCTCGAGAGTGTAACCGAATTCGGCAACGAGGTCACCAATACCGACAGCCCCAACAAGAGCAAGCGGTCCCTCGCAGATGATCGCGAGAACATCCAAACACCTCTCAAGAGGCAGAAACGAGCTCTCCATACGACGATCGTGGGTACTGAAGACGAAGTGCTTTCATAAATCGATTGAACAATGTTGTGAAGGAAGGATTGTTTTGGTGCAGTGTTATGTTTTTGTATTCTTGTTATTTTTTTTCCTTGCATAATTGGGACTATCAACCGTGTTTTATTATTATTGCAGTTATCATTGTTATCATCCATTACCCATCCTTTCGCCTTAAGAATAGCCCAGCTCGTGGGAGCTTGCTGCTTTCTTCGTCTTTCGAGGTGCATCATGTTCGCGGAGCACTCGGTCAACAGCCTGAGAAACGGCAATTAGTGTTCCGCCCGGGTATGACTTGGGAAGATCTGTCCTCTTTCTGCTTTTCTCGCCACCTTACCAAGGCCTGTTCGATGACAGCCAATTACCCTTGTCATATTATTAACTAAAACTCCTTCAGCATCAATTCAACAGCGTTTTCAACATGCCGGAATCCTGCTAGGCTTGCTGCGGCTTACGCACATCAGACAATGGCTCTGCTATATGTACTGAAATGACAGATGTTTTTCCACACAGGCTCCAACTTGCTTTTCACTTTCCACTCTCAAACGTACAGAAACATGCACGGACGCGGTAATGGTGGTGGAGGTGGTGGTGCAGATGCTGGCGGCGCAGACGGCGCAGACGGCGGTAATGGGGGCCTCACCCCAGTTGGCTTCAGTCTTCCCCTAAATGATTTGGAAAAGCGCATTCGCACCCACGCTATCCTTTGTACGGTGGGCTTCCTCATCTTACTCCCCATTGGAGCGTTGGTTGCGAGGTATTCGAGAACATTGCGTTACAAGTAGGTACTCCTTTTGTTTGTCATAATTCTTCTCTCTCTCTGGTGAACTGATTTCATCACTTTAACCTTCCGAAGGTGGTTCTGGGCACATTGGATCATCCAGCTTCTCATTTCCGCTCCTATCATCGGCGTCGGCTGGTCTTTGGGGTACAAAACGACAGTCCAGCTGGAGACAGGCCATTTCAAAGACCCCCATGAGAAAGTCGGACTGACGCTTCTCGTTCTCTATGCTATTCAAATCCTATTGGGAGCTATTGCCCATTTTTTCAAATTGCCGTCGGTTTTCCGAGGTCATCGCGCTCCGCACAGTTACCTGCACGCTTTGCTGGGTCTCGCCATATTTGCCCTTGCCCAATGGCAGGTGTGTAATTATTTTTTTCTTCTTCTTTCTCTCTCTCTCTCTCTCTCTTTCATTTTCCATTTTTCCTCGAGATTAATTCGGGATTATCATGTTCCTTTGGTCTTTCATTTCCGCTCAATTGCAATTTCTCCGTCTATACTCTATATAGGTCCATTATGGGCTCTTCACTGAATGGCTCATAGCCACTGGTGGACTTCATAAAGTCCCAGAGTCGGCTAAACACGCTTGGCTCGCCTTGGTGGTTGTACGTAACGGCTTCTCTAAATAATTTTTTCAATAAACTATTCATACGGTCTAATCTAGGTCTTTTGGGTTTTGTACGGCCTTGGACTATCCTTGCTTCCTCGACAATATAAACAGGAAAGTCAAGCTAGGAAGGCGCAAAAACCCGATCCTTCCCACTCAACCAACACGTCGGCATAGAACAATCATCCAAAGGATTAACGGAGATAGATTGTTTTTTGTTTTTTTCTAATGTTACGAACTGTTACGAAGTCTAGGTAGTGAAAAAAAATTTGGATACATTTCAGATACGAGATAATGATACAAGTTCAGAGCCAGCGCGGGGGAGAGATAATATAGCTACAGTTTGGGTACACAGCCCATGGGGGGATGATTAAAAACAAAGGGCCGAAAGGTATTCTCTATGGGGTGGGGGGTTCGAATCAGGAAACGAAAACGACTAAAACGATACAGAGGGGAATCGCAGAACTAGCAGCGGGAAAGATATGAAAACAGGGTATCAAGCAACGACTTGCACAATACTGATGCGCGAAAAGAAAAGAGCGAGTGGGTTAGCGACAGAGACTGTCGTCGGAGATTTATAAATATAAAAAAGATTGTCGGGTTTGTAAGGACGCTGAGCAGTGACGGCTCAATCCGGAATGTGGTGGGCTGGCATGACTCGAAGTTTATGTGTATGGAGGACCCTGGTGTGAAGCGAAGGACGGGTAGGAGGTCTCGTCTTCGTTCTTGATGATGGGCCAAGTCATTTCAGCGGAAGAGGAAGACTGCCCGAGGCTGTAGGACGGAAGAGCGCGTTGCGTAATGTAACGATAGCTTGGATCTTGGCGGTGGTGAGATGCAATAGGTTGCTCTATAGGACTGTTGTGGTCTGAATGGTGGGGGGATAAAGAAGGATCGTGACGACGATGCGGTGAAGGGCTGTAAGGAATGTTGGTTGAAATTCTTTGCTGATAAGGAAGTCTCTGCATAGCACCATGGGGAGGTGGCCCTGGTGATATGGGGGATATCGGAGAGGGGACCCCACCAATGAAGGGAGGGAAGGCCGAGTCGAAGAAAAGAGCACCGATGAGCACCGCACTCGAGTTCTGAGCAGGATAAATGACCATCCCGGCACCAGGGAAAGTATTGGGATCCCAAGAAGCTATGGCAACCTAGACGAAAGGTCAGTTGGGGTGTGTTGGTTTTAAAAACAAGGACGTTTATTCTTACCGTCTGACTATCAAACAAAGCTCTGGATAAGGAGCGGAAGTTGGCCTGGTTGACCGTGTGGAGATTCGATTCACGAATGCGATCGGGCATGAAAGTGCAGAGAGGAAGTGGCTGGGAGACACCAGTCTTGAGCCAAGCTTGAAACTCTCGCAAGACGGACTGATCGTGGAGAATGCGAACAAAGAAAGTGCGTGGCCAATGTTGTGCCCTGCTAGGAGGAGTCCAAATCAGAGAAGTCGAGGGATTGGGCGATGGCGACGACGTACTTTTCACCGTCAGTCTCGACGGCGGTGACAGAGATTTCCTGGCTGCTACTTCTGTCGGAGCTCCGGAGACCACTTACAACGATGGAACCTCGCCAAGGTGGGGGCTGAGGGTGTTGATTGTAAGGAGGTGGGACAAGAGCCTCGAGAGAAGTGGGCATGCGGAAAACCATGATGAACCAGTGATGTACCGGAAAAAACATGGGATGGGGCTCCTCTTTAAAGAATTTCGGAAATCCCTAAAGAGAGAAATACCTCCGCTTTAGAAAAACTTGTTGGTGGATGTTGAAAAATCGAAAACTAATTGCCATGGTACGAAGCTTGAGAGGTTTCTACGCATATCATTGTTAAGGCACATAGCAAAAGATAAAATGATATTCGAAAATCCATATGGAGGAATCCTGTCTGTCTTTAGTATCCCGTAATTCAGTGCGTAATTCAGGGAATATCCTAAGGTCAAATTCGGTGACTAGGATACAGATCTACGATGGGCCAAGAACGAGTTTAACTTGCGATCGCTAAGGCCTGGCCGATCCATGTAACAGACCCGTATCAATGGGAACTCCGTACATTATGACATATTTGCCCACAGCTCGGATGGGGACAGGCCGATCAGCTGGATTGCCTTAAATAATGTGCCATGCTCATGATCATCTTCCTGTCCATTTGGTGGGAGCCTTGAGCTTGTGGTGGAGAACTTTAAAAAAGTTCGAAAGCGGGGGGTTTGCCGATTAGTCGAAGAAATGAACTCTCTCTCGACTTGATATGATATGTCAGATCCTTGACACAAGTCTCCTCTGTCTGATACAGAGATCAAAATAGATTGACGCCACATAGAGGAACATGCACAGGCTTTGGCGTCCCGAGGACATTCAATCCAATCCCTTCAAGTGTAGAGTCTAGAGGCCGCCGCCAGAGCCCTGTAGATCACATCGATGGTAACTTGGACGCGTCCGACCAACGTCCGACTGGGCGTCAAGAAGAGATATCGTTGCTATCCACGTGCTTGAGAAATTTAGGAAATATAGAGTTGACCGGGCTCCCCTTTGGCGCCATTCTCACTCATGTCCAACGCCCTGGAGGGCATACCGGCCATAAAATCCTATGTCCGTGTGCTTGGGGCACTTGTGTCCTGCTTTGCAGGCAACCCAGGGCGACGGAGGAAGGCAAAGAAGGCGGAACAAATCACGTTGTAGCCACGTTGTTAGGCATTGTCACCTCACGTGGCTCCGTTCCGTTTCTCATCGTGCGCCCGTTGCTCTCCAAGTACCGCTTAATCATTCCTACACCTCTCAGAAAAAGCCACGTTTCCTATCAGAGCTTTCGCTACTGTCTCCCGGCGCAACGCATCTTTAATTGAGAAGGCACTGGCATCGGGTTTGTGGGACCCCTGGGATTACGGGGGAACGCCGTGAAAGGGTCTCTCCATTTCCAGCCATCTTTTCTTTTATGGTTCTTGCAAGGACTGCAGTTGCGGAAGCGAAAAGGTCTATTCATACCAATTTCCCTCAGCTTCTGTGCAGAGATGAACTTGATGGTTCAAGAAATTCTTTCTCCTCTGGCTCGAGGCATATGCTTTTCCTTATTATCATGATATTGTCACTCATAAACTAGGAAACGACTGCACGCACTGGAGGGGCTAGCCTTCTGAAATCTGGATATGTTTTCTTGGATTCCACTCTACACCTTTCCTTTCGGTGCAATCACGAAGGTCCCTAACGGCTCAGCTCCCTGTCCATTTTCTGTCCATTGCCCATCAATCTATCAAGCCTTGTAACGGGCCGCACTCCCTTTAATTTTAAAAACGGCACTGGCGTCTCAATTGTTTTGAAGTATACACATAATCTCTTGGTCGACGAATACAAACTCACATCAGCATCTGCGTATACGGAGTTGCTGCTGGGTTTGACTCCCATGACTGGTCTGCGCCACCCGGAACTGACCTATCCGGGCCCCAACTTCCCGACGCGAAGCTGTGTCTGTATCAGTATGGCATAAACGAGTGTGAGTCCACCCTTACTTTCCCTGCTTATCTTTCTTGTTTAGTTAACTTTACTAGAGACGATGCCACGAAGGAAATAATCAGCTGAAAAAAAACGGTATCCCCAAACCAAACGGCATGACGATGCGATGATTCAGAGCGACCAGGTCTGACAAGGGTTTGACATCACTTCTTTTCATCTCCTCATCGTCAGGGCCTTGCACGGCCTCCACCTCTATGGACCCATTGCTCGTCGAACCTGCGTGCGCTCATCGCGCGAGTCCGCCATAGTTCGGCTTCACGACAGTCCATGGCCACCTCTTTTTTTTTTGTTTTCTGTATGTCTGCGCTTAATCGCGTTCCTGACTCTGGGAGCGTGTCGTGACTCGTCGCGTGTCGTCTCTGTTTCGACAGGTTTCGACACTCAATTGCATGTGAATGGCAGGCCCTTCGCCCTCGGAAATCCCACGTGGATGGATTCCATGTACATAACTTTTAATTTTCGGGTAAGCCGATACTCCGGGAGATTAAAGTGCTCCCTATTTTGCCATGACTAGTGAGGCAATCTGACGACTGACGGATGGATTGTCGATTCAAGGCAAGTTCACGACCAAGTCACAATGGCACCCACTGGGTTTTGAAGCTTGGAATACTGGGCAGGAAACCTCAGTCGGTCGCAACCATGAGGCGAACTCACGAGCGTTAACCGCATCATTTTTATTTTTTTTGGAAACGAGCGCCCGCCAAGATATACATCAGATAGACTTTGGTAAGTTTGTACGTTTGCTTAGGCTATGTGACTTGATATCACATCACGTTGGAGTCAAGCTTATAAAGAGATAGGAGTGGTACGATGGATGGGCCGAGAGCACACATACCAAACAACATCGACTACCACAGCCAGCGCCTCGCCATGGGCGCTCCGCCCTCGAAGGCCCTCAACCACAAAATTCATATCTTTCTGTACTTCTTTCTGTACTTTATGTTCACCCACAAGATATTTTCAGTGTTCAAACTTCACTCTAATCCAAGATTAGGTTTTCCGGGGCCAGAACTCACGACATGCCAGTGATAGTCATCGTCATGAAGGACTTTGCCGGCCCACGTGGTCCCATTGGCCGCCACTACTTCCCGATTTGAGCATAGGGGGGCCAGTCAATGACTGTCCATGTCAATCTGGATGAGTTCTGGACGAGAAAATTCAGAGATCGCCCATTCCACCCGGAAGTTTGGAATGACTTTAATCGGTCGATGCAGTCTTGGCTCCTGAAAGGCCTAGGCTTGAAGGTCTTGGAGAGTTTTACCGCAGTCATGATGAGTAAACCAAAACTGGAACTGATCTCATCGGATGCTTATTACAAGCTTATTATGACGGTCTTTCTTGGCTCTGCCTTTAATCTGGAGGCGCGTCATGAAATAATCCAATTGCTTGCTTGAATGTTCAATTAGAGGCTATTAGAGGACGAAGAAGGGAAATCAAGCACCAAACTGGCGGTCCAAAAGTTTTCGATCATGCATATAGCCTGACACATATTTGCACCCTCACTCCAGCCACAGTCCAGGAACAACCCATGATGGTCACTTATTTTGTCGTTATATGCACACATAAGCCTGATCACAAACCCGAAATTCGAACGCCTCAAGACGCTTAAGCGAATTGCGGAAAACCCGCTTGAAAAAGACTCAATAGCGACGGTATGTGGCAACCAACACAACCCCTTGCAAACTTGATCCATCAATTATGCCGATGTCCTATATTACAATTGAAAAGGTGCGGACATAAGCACACCCATATTATATGTCTGCGTATAGCAGATAACCATTTCTCCGCAGGCAGCGGCTTTGGCGCTTCCTTACTTATAGGATCAGGTTGGAAGAAGTTGATGGTAACAAATGACAATTTTCAATTCGCAAAGATTCCTTGTCTGAGTCCTTCTTTTTCGCCCTGCCTATAAACTCGGTACATAATTCCCAATAATCTCCAATATTAGTTATAATATAATACGTTTCTAAAAAGTTTAATATAATGATGAATTGTCAGGCCTTCAAGCCACAACGACTTCCATACTGTACGTCGTTGAGTTTACAAGAAACAAGACTGGGGTGCAAAAAAAAAGAGGTGACCTGCCCATTCAGACGTGTATTAGAATGGCAAGGAGTGCGAAGACTTTGAAGTCCAAACGCTCTCGAAGATTTCAGCACGATCATGTTCACTGACGTAGGTCCTTAACCTAGAAAAACAAAAGGTCAACTCAAATAAACATCGAAAAAGAACCAGTAATCCCACCTTGAACCCCAAATCACCCAAAGCCTTCATTTGTAATTGTTTGAATGCACCGAAAGAGTCATACACGCCCTTCATATCATTTGGATCAATGGTCTTCATCTTCCTGTAATACTCAAGTTCGTCCTCCAACGATCGAGTTTTACCGAGAGACTCCTCCAATTTAGCCGCC
>JAIFHD010016742.1:0-12164 GCA_019721455.1 Psilocybe mexicana
CTTTCAAGTCTGTTCCAAATAACTCATTAGCTGCCTGTGAATCCAGAAAAATATTGAACGTGAGATAAGGGAATCAGGTCGATTTATTGTTTCCTCAGGCCCAGCATCGCGTAGGAGATTCTCATGGGACCACGTTGCCAGGTCAGATATGGTAGAAAGTATAGCCAGATTGGTCGAGTTTTGAAAGTACTCAGAGGTTTGAATGTCAGAGATTCTTTCTGTGTCAAGAAATTCCTGCAGTCCCTCGGCATAATCAGGTGCTTCATCATGATAATGATCACTTTCATCATCCCTCTGACTGACGCAAACAAGCTTGAAATAAGCAGAGAAACGTGAGTATGAATAGGTGGCTCGACTCACCAGTCGTCAAGGAGGAATTTGAGACTTTGATGAGCAAGCTTAACCCGTAGGTCCCTCCAGACACCTTCAATGCGCCACTTTGGTTCGTCTCCGTTGTCACAAAGCCGAGGTAAAGAGCTGGGGACCGGATACCAGGACTGCAAGTGCGTACCATACTGCAAGCCTACTGCACGACAGTACCGCCTCATGGTAGCTTTCGCATTAGACAGACCGATGAGGGTAGAGAGTCGTGCAATTGGGAATTCATAACCTTGGTAATACTCCAGTAGATACACTAGTGCGGGTGTGGGCTCGAAGTCGGTGCACAATGGCAACACGCAGAGAGCCCTTTGTTGGGCTAGTTTGATGGCCTCTCCAAACTTCCGTCCAGCCGCTTGAAATTTATCCAATAATTCAGGTGTCTCCGTGGCCTTGCGTTGCATAACAAGGGCACCATAAGCAAATAACATCCCGTTGAGAAAGTCTCCCAAGTCGTCCGCGTCATGTATGAAATTAAACACAGAATTCATATACGTCATTCCACTGGGATCAAAATGCTGGAATATCACAGTCATTTTGACGAGAAGTTGTTCCAGGAACTCAGGATTACAGCGCAGGCCACAGGAAACTAGCATGGCCTTGATGCAGGTGTACGTCCCCAGGTTGGTACCCCTGAATTTGAAAGTAATCAGCAACACTGAATCTCCAGCTGCAGAAACACATCTTACACGAAAACAGATGGATCAACTTGGTAATTCTGGTCCATATTGCGCTGGATCATGGTAAAGCATTCATTCAGGATTTCATTCGGTATCGGGTCAGAACGGAGGTCAATATGAAAGGACCCAGAACGACTCGGATTTTGGAGAAATTCACCAAACGAACGGTGGCAAAGCGATATTATCTCGCACCCATCGTGTAGGTTCCCAAAGATTTCTTCCAGAAACCTGGCTTTCAGATCCTCCTTTGGTGTTATGGGTTTAAGATCTATCAGGGCGCTCAATGCGTCAAGTACAAGGAGGAATTCATTGTGATCCATGTGGAGGACAGTCTCGAGTGCGATGATCGGGATATCGCTGCAGAGTAAATTGGCGGCGAGTACACGCTGCATGGTTGCCCAATCGGGGTACGTAGACAGGATCCTTGCGTAGAGGGCGTCGAGTTCAGAGAATGCGGATGCGCGATGTGGACCAGAGGTGGTAATGATTTCTAGCTGCTTCTGGGGATTATGAAATCGAGAAGATTTTCCGACAAACTTTAGGACCGTCGAGGCGTATATGTACTGGCCAGATGCTTCTTTCACAAAGCGTCTGATAATATCGGGAGATGGCCAGGGAAGAGGCACAGACCCCATAATCCGTTTATTCTCCAAGCGGATCTTTTCGAATCCGTCGGTGAGATACATTTCGATATCCTTATCTGCGTCTTCATCATCACGAAGAGAGAGAGAGAAAGTAGTGTTGGTCAAGGTTGGGGTTTCAAAAGCCTCCCGAATCCACCACTCCGGACGACTTGCAATCAGAAAGCGGAGTCGAAGATCATGGTCTAAAATGGACTTTGCCATCAGGGCAATGACGTCGCTTTGTGTTGATCCTTCAGTCTCGGCGCATTCGTCCAATCCATCGACGATGAGAACGGGAATATGTGATAGGGAATGTTGACATCGTAGGAGAGGTTGGACGATGAGAGAAAAAAGCTGGACTTCCATCGATTTGGTGGGCAGGCTCGGATCGTGAGCAAGGGCTTCATTGATTTCCTTTCGCATCTGGGGAAAGTTCACAGCGAGCTGATAAGAGAGCGTCGCGAAGAGTTTCTGGGCATTTCCTCGATCCGTGTCGCCGCTGGCGAAGAAGAAACTGCCCCCATAGAGATCCGGATTCGACTGTCTGAGGCGTTCGCATATGGTGTGGGCCAGCGCTGACTTTCCGGCCCCAGCTGCTCCATAAAGCCATAAAAGACGTTTTTCAACGTTGTCTTTGTCGATCCAGTCCGTCATTTTGTCGATTATCTTCTTCCGCGTTCCCGGATGGCATTTCCCTGCAGCCTGACGCGCAACAGAGCCGAACATTGCCCCTGCGGCAACATGTGGCCAAAGAGTCGTGAATACTGGAAGCCAGAACGTCAGCCTGTTATCGATGAACGGCACACAACATACCTGGGTCGCTGTGATTGATGATCGTAGTGTTGATATTCGTAAAATGTCCGTTATGGACCTCGACATTATGTGCATTTGGGAAATGTGTTTGAGACACCGACATCGAAGATGCAAAATTTGCAGATTTTTGGGCAGAGATTGGGCGGAGAGTTCTTCAGGAGTCGGGCGAGATGATGGTGAATGATAAGCCGCTTGAGGGCTGACGTGAAAGTTGAACGTTTGAACGCCCAGGGTGGCTGTACAGGTCTTGTGGTGCATTTGAGGCTGTGGTTCCTCCAGAAGTCCTGTCAGATACGTGTGACCAAGGTACGTTTCACCAGCTACTGCAACGGTTGAACTTGTTAAAAAAAAACTTCAAGGAAAAAATCACGAGTTATCCGAGTCTGACGGCCGAGATGAGATTTCGTTCCTTCAAATCTGAAGGTATCGTGAGTGATTCTGTTACTGAACATTGACGAGACAGAAAAGAAGGATGGAGAAGACACACAAGGGATATATCGCTAAGTGGCCTGGAAGGGTGTCTTCGACTCCAAACGTCACGAGAAAGCGCTTTCTTCTCCGATCTCTATACCCTCCAGTCGCAATCCAGCAGTTGGTGGCGGTCGAAAATTATTCATTGAACAATACTAGGAGAAGGAGAGGAGTGTCGTGGATCCACGCGTTGTATGAGCGAGAAAAGACATAACCCGTCATCGTCATTTCCAGGACAGGGCCGAGAAAGGAGGAAACCGTGGTCGAGATCCCGAACCGTTGTTTCAGTGTGGTTCGTTCTGAATTTAAATGCCAGCCTCTTGAATTAGTGAACTGCAGACAAGCTTTCATGCGATGATCCTCAAAGATTGACCGCCATCTTGTCTTTTTTTACCCTGAGATCGTCTCTTTCTGAGAGAGAAACCGATTAATGAAAGGAGAATAAAAAGAGGCAACACATACTGTGTTTCTTCCGACTTCATTCCCTCCATCCTAGATACAAGAGAGGATACTTGGGCCCCGCGAATCCAAACCGAGTGCACTGTTACCTAACTGTTACTTCCTTTACAAGCGATTGTCGAGAGGGTCATGACTGGGCGTGCATCCTTTGTCGTCTCTTATCTTGATGTGTTATTAAGCCAGAGATACAAAGCATAAAGTATGGGTTTTAAATTTAAATAAATGAAAGTTGGGTGGATATTGCAAGTTCTCGATGGTCATGATCATGATCAGGATTCAGAGTTGGCAAGGACCGGGTCGGGCTTGGGCAACGTTGTTTGGCTATGGCACTCTGGACCAAATATTGGAAACCTCTCGGCCAGATCGGCTCGAGGGACTTGAGTTGATAACTATCAACTTCCACTGGCATCATCCTCTCCAGCGAAACCTCAGCGTCGCGATCGTTCCTTTCTTTTTGTAACACACGACTTACTGTCTATACCGTTGATGCATAGGCGCCCCAAGGCATAATTTAGGGTCGAATACTCGTAAGGAGCGATCTGGGAGATTTGCAAACCCTTCTCGACTATTCTTGACGATTCGCCTGGCGATTCATACGGGAATCTGCAACCCTCGAAACATCAAGCAACAATTTTACACCAAACAGGGAATATTTAACTTTTCAAGCTCAATGCCGAATGGTGAAGGGCCCATATTGCCTTACGAGTTGGAGGAGGTCATCTTCACAGAGTCCGCTCGTTCACTTCCCTCATCTGCACCGAATTTGATGCTCGTCGCCCAACGAGTACATCAGTGGTGAGCATGTTTCATTTCTATCTTTATACCCTCTGACTCTGGAAAACTCCTCTCGCAGGGTGGGCAATATTATATACGGAACATCTCACCAGCTGCTCAAGGAAGCTCCTTTCCCAGACACCACCAAGGGACCCGGCGCACCATCTATTCTTTACTTTGGTCAATTTGTCAAGCATCTCATAATCGGCGGTGGAATGGAGTTCCATCGTGTTGAACTGTTCTTACAGGCATGCCCTCAGCTGATCGACTTGGCCCTCTGGACGGCTCTCTCTACGAAGGATTTCCTTCCTCTTTTCGCCAACCTCAAACTCCAGAGGTTGAGTACAAACTTATCTAGTCTGGATGAAAGTGATTTCATGGGGCCATCTTTCTCCTCCATTACGCATCTCGACGTTACGATATTTAGTGAAGACTTCGAACGATGGAAAGCGTTCAAATACCTGCCAGCACTCACTCATCTTGCCATCAACGATCCTGTCGATAGACAAACTGTCCAATATCTCCTCGACCATTGCCCCAAAGTACGGATCTTGTTGGTCATAGACGACTCAGAGATCAACAGAAACGTGACCAACTTGACTGATGCTGGGATCTATGACCCCCGCTTTGTATTAATGGACATCGAGAGGCTCATAGTGAAAGACTGGGAAAATGGAACCACTGGAGAGGAAGATATCTGGGCATGTGCGCAAGGAATCTCTGCTGCCAAACGTCGTGCGTTGTACCATTCCATTTGTCCTCGAAGATTGGATAATAACTCTTGGGATATAGGTGGCAGTTTCTTGACCGAGAAGTTCTGCACATTTTTTACGCGTCATGGCTGGAGGGACGAATTGGACGAGCTCGAAAAAGAATATGCTTCATCGTAATCCCGTCACGGCGCGTTGTTCAACACGATCAGACAATCAAACACTCGACTGCCTCCACATCCAACGTTTATTGAACCTTTTATCACCTCTTCCCGAGTCTGTCTTGAGACGAACAGCCTGGCCATTTCTGAGACTCTTAAGCATCGCTTTCAAATTCGGCACAGAAATTGAAGGAACAATATCCTAACTATCAACTGAATATGCAGATGAAAAAAAAAATCACAAAAATTGGAGGGTCCAGATTCGAACGTCGCGAGTGCCAAGCCAGCCGGTCCGGGAGGCCGCCTTGTCTGAATCGCCACCACGTGATGCAGGTCGCGCTCAAGTTGAAATTGAAATCAAAGAGGCTCTTGTCATCGGCCACCACAATGTTAAGCTCGCGCCCACTAGGGCTGCCCACCGATGGGGCTCTGTTCCCAGCCAAAACACCAGGGAGGAGCCTCAAGAATCGCTCGGAGAACGCATACGCTGGAGCAATGACTGTCAACGGGAAGGGCAAGAATGGACCCAAGACACCCTTCCACCCATCGTCCGTTCGTGAGTGCTGCACGTTGTCTGGTTTTTCTGTGTTTGAATCTGAGCCTCCTCAATAGAGCCTCACCGTCTTCTCAAAGATCAGAAAACTCTCCTGACTACCGCCGGACGGCCACTGGGCGATAAAACGCCAATGCCAAATCGAATTGGAGCTGTTCTATTCAAAACGCCCCTTCCAGGGAACCATAAATTATCGAAGCTCAAGAATGACAAAGGTCAAGAGGCAAACGACTCGCCGGGGTCTGCTCAGCGCCCGAGCTCGATGCGCAGGCATATCAAACACCCTCGATTCTCAGGAAAGGCTCTGGAAACACCAGCGAATGTTGGCAAACATTGGGACATCAGTGATGAGGAGATCGTGCTGGATGTTCAACCAGTTCAGCAGGAGACTATTCTTGAACAGGAGGATGATTTGGACGAGTTAGAGTATGGGCCACCTAACACTCTCGGTACGTCCTAACCTCTGTTGCTATTTCTCTTTCATTGACTCTATGCCCAGATATGCCCGATGAACCGTACTTTGGATTCGACCTTCCTAATTACACGGATGTCGGAAAAACTCTCTTTGAACTGGCCCACTCACATCACTACGAAGAAGTCGTCCCGCCAGTCGAAATAGAGATTTCGCCTTCCGCGTTCGAAAACGCGAAATGGGATATGGTTCCTCTCCCAGATATCGGTGGGGTTTCATCTTTGTCTCTCATATCTTTCATTCATTGAACATGATTCTAGTCTCGGACGATCCTTTCACTTCAGTTCGTATGGAAGACAAACCGAAACCCGTGCCCGTACCTTTACATTTGCGGTCGAAACAATCTGCGACCAATGTCAAGCCACGATCTCATTCGTCACTGGCGACCGTAACTTCCAGTCGTCCTTCCACTAGGACGGATAAGGTACCATCTAGTAACCTCGGTCGTCGTCTCCCTGCTCCAGCACCCAAAGTATCCAAATCCTCTGTCACTACTACTTCCACCACCGCTGGCAGCACCCGTCGGGTGGTTCCTTTATCATCCAAGGCCGGGAAACCTTCGATTGCTGCCTCCTCCACTGCCCGGCGCCCACATACATCGCTCGCTACCACACGAGCTCAGAAGAAAGGTGCTGTTGATGATGGTCTCTTCTTAATTAAAGATGATGGCCTGGAGAACGAACTTGATTTCAAATTCGAAATCTAATTTTTTTCTTGTATAATACTGTTGTCTCGCTCTCTCTATGTTCTGTATTTGAAATGTGTTGAACCATTCTTTGTGTTTTAGGAGGATGTACAATGTATATCGTGAATACTCTTCTTCGAGCGTGTCTATCTGTTGCCTCCAGCTGTCCCTCGTAAACCGGGTGCAGAAATCTGTCGTCAAGTAACTACTGGCTGGTATATCCAAGCGTCAACTTGGCATAAACTTGAACTTACAGGAACGGGTCCTGATGTTCTGTGACGGTTTTGCCAAACCAACCTTTGTGACTCGTGTTGAAGTTGTGTACACCTCTTATTCTGAATGCCAGATTAATCTTCCTTTGATTTTTTTCGCACCTCTCTTGAATACGAAGGTACATAGCAGGCTCCACTGGCAGCTAGCACTTCCAGGCCAAAAAAAGGCGATTCAGCCGTCTGTAAGCAACCTCGTCATGTCTGAGTGCTTTCACTGAGCTGCCTCTTCCTTTTATCCAGTTCTCGTCGTTGTGATTGGTGGGGAGAAGGGGGATGGTCTTTGATTGCGCGAGTCCACCGCCAGTGTCGGAAGATCTCTGGGACAATATGGAACTGTGCTTCCACATCGACAAGGCTCCTGCCAAACGTGGCTTTACTCACGATGTCTCGCTCGTCAGAGTCGAAGAAACGCCTTCTACTTCGCGCGAGTCGTTGATATTGAACATCAATCTGCTCGGGCTATCGTTATCCGCGTCAAAGGGATTCTCCGAGAGATTGGGTCTGCCTAACTGCATTTCGAATCTCAGGCTTGCCATAGTAGTTGTCCACATTCACCATCTGGAAGCCCGGGGCAGCCTGGAGTCAGTTCTTTCTCAACTTTCTCTGGGTTCAAAGGTTACTCGTTTTATTGCAGTACGTGACTCCATTTGCGTGGAATGCGACTCTCGAAGCTTGCGAAGGCTACCGGATGGACGCTCTCCGGCCTAAACTCCACCAAACGGCGTCTCTTTTCTCCCCAGCAAGCTCTGTGTATTTAGCGGCATAGGACGACTACTAGATTAGCAAGTCGCATCAAGATCTGTTACGCGCTCTGGAAAGCAGAATAGGACAACAGTTAATTATCTTCGAGACTCGGAGAAATTTGATAGGAAGGAAGCCCACTACGTCAGAAGTTGGTCCGAGTCGCTTATTGAGTCCTGGGTATTATGATTACCAGGTTGCAAAAGATGATCGACGAAAGTCCGTTAGTCTAAGAACTGTTCGCGATGTACGCGTCTATCATCGTACTCACTCTAGATTCTAAATGGAAATTTATTAGGACCTAAGTTCTGGGTTCTGAATCGTCCTTTGTTATGTGCTACCAGAGAAATCTTTCTTACCGCTAAAAGTGAAGTACCATACATCTCTCCCTTCTGGATTATCCCTCCCACCTGACCATATTTTTAACAGCAGAGAGTTCAGGGAATCAGAATGTTCTCCGGAACTTCACCCCGACAACGGAACAGGTGGATGACGGCGTGACGTTGCTGCCTGCAGGCAAACGCGTGTATCAAAAGATGCGATTTCGTATGGAACAAAAGAGGACTGGGTGAATTGCGCAATGATTGACATAGACAAATTCCAGGATCTAAGGGGATCTAGCCTCCAAGTATTCTGGGAGGTTCAACGAAACAGCTTCGAAGACTACCCTTCTCGATTACATGTCGAGACTCGAAGGATTCCAAGTTGTCCAACCCAACGGTGTTTTTTACAGCTTGGAATTATGCCTTCGGATAGGAAAAACGATTATAGATGTATGTATTCCCCAAACATACCTTTACCGAGTCCGCGACAGGCCCGCCGGGATTCGGTTCGAAGTGATCTTCGCCAGTCATGGAACGGAAAGTCTGTAAAGGGTAAATTTCCACAAATGCCATCGTCCGTTGTCGGATGTTTGATAAGACTATAGGGTCTGCAGGTACTTGAGTCCCTGTCCAGCCTAAGGTACTTCGACGGAGAAACTGATAAGAGGGGCATGTGCTCAGTCCCTAAGTGCGAAGGCACGAAAGGATAGCCTTGCGTATACACAAAACGCGTTCAGCGTTGGATCTATCGGAGTCTGTCCCCGGCAACGTTCTTCATCGATGGGATTGAATGTGAAAATATTGCTCGAATAACTACCTGTGCTAGAGCATTTATAGGATGGCCAATAATTGAAACAGGATAAGCCTGAGGAGGAACGTGCACTGTGATCATGTTACCAACTTACAGTATTGCTGATAGAGTATCGAAAGAAATCCATGAATCCATCTAATGTATTTCCAGAAAGAAGGCAGTGCTGCGTCTAGGTATGTACGTTTGGTTATCAGACCTTATACAGTGCGATCAGCTGTGAGCGTATGTAGCTCGTCAAGAGTGGCGTCAAATTTAATTAAACGGAGTAGCTTGGTTGCAATACGAGATCGCCTTTGAACGCACGGGACTGTATAGAGTGTACAAAGAAAATCAAAGCCTAAAACAATGCAATCTAACCAGACAATACTTTGCCTATCTGCTAGAACGCAGAAGGACAGCGGCGAGACCATCACTACGAGTGTAATCTGCGGGCGGCGCCACAGGACGAAGATTTGGGTCATTCGCTGAGGCTACGATACGAAGAGCCCGGAAATTTCGGGGATCGCTTCTGAGCGATCTCAATATAAGGCTGACACTTCCAGACTTCGAGGTAGGAGTAGAGGTTTGAACACACGAGCAAAGCAAGAGAAGGTGGGGTGGGTACTGGGATCGTAAACGAGGGAAAGCAAGGAAGAATGAGAGCTGGATTTTCTACTCGTAGTAAAGCGAGCTATTTTCGCCAGTTCTCGTGCCAGTGATGAGCGGTATTTTTGCCAGCAAATCCCCACCGTAGCTGCACGAGCCGCCCATGGCGAACGAGTCACAGCATGGCAGGTATATGAGGAAACAGCTAGAAGAGGGCGATTTGTTGAGGCATTACCAGATTTGAGAGCCGGCCTGCGTTGACTGGAGGATCATAAGTACCGGAAAGCCTGAAGAGGGAGTGGATGACAAAAGCGCATAAAGAACTGCCGCGAAGCGCGAAAATCCCGCATTGGGTGGGAGGAGGCATGTGTAGTAATAGATCCAGATCCTCGCAGATGAAGTTACGGTAGACGCTCTTTAGAGTAGAGCCTTGGAGGCATCCACGAAGGACGTGGCAGACTTCGAGCTCAACGTGAGTTGCAAACGCTTTGTGCCCGAGAATACGATCTAGTATATCGGTCATCACAAGTAGATGCCAGTGCAAGATATGATCCCTGGAGTAGTATGTAAAAAAACTCGTCATAAAGCTTGTGTCCAAAAAGAACTTGAGCTGATATAATACTGACCTGATCTCTTCACCTGATAAACGGAAGATCATTTTGTGGGGTTGAGGTTTCGGGATTCAAAGGTGATTTGATTGAGTGTTATCTTGCGCATCTTTGCTTTATGGGGGAGAAAATGCGGAAGCGGCTCCACGAGGCAAATGAATGGCAACCTGCGGATTTGGCAAGGGCGAGATCTCGCGAAGGATAATCGTCTTCGTGAGCTGGGATTTCGGATGTCTCCAGGTTCTTCACATGTCGGAAATGATCGGTCTTTTCCTGTGTGTGATAAGACATTGCGTAGTAGAGACCTGAGCGCTGGTCAAAGATAACTGACATATATCCAGACCCAGATACTAGCCTGAGGTGAATAGGGCGAGACTCTGAGTCTTCAAGGGGGTCGGTCGCTCAGGATGGATAGATTGTGAAATACACGTACTCTTTATAGATGGATACAGTCATGGTATCAATTAATCAAAAAACGGGCTCACAAGGACATAAGAAGAACTGAGGACCGTGAATAATCTCGCTTTCCACGTAAAAGAATACTTTTGGTGGACTTCTCACCTGAAAAAAACAAGGTTATAGTGGTCTGCCGGGTATCCTTGAGGACCGACCGACCAGGTAGCAATTCTGTCATTCATCGTCATACCAAGACTGCGGTATGATATCATCCTTGGGTTTTGGACACGAAGTGGGCTCAGCGCTCATGACTGAGGGAAATATGTATTTAGCTGGTGGTAAAAATGACACAAGCAACCGTGTTTACTCACGATTCTAAGCCTTGGTGGTGCTCAATTGACGAAATAACTGACGCGTCGCGCTCCAATATGACAAATAACGTCGTGCACGTCGACAGAGAACTTGTTCAGTTGTTTCAAATGTGTCTAAAACCTCACCAGTCTTCATCTTGGAAGATTCGTCGTGTGACTCACTCTGGAGTCTTTCTAGATGCTGGTAAATGAATGCCGCTGGGAAAATTTGTCAACGAGGTGTGGTTGCCGACACCCACATCACGTACTGTAGAAGAGCAAGAATACGGAAGAACGAGGGGTTTCATGTGCGGAATGAACTTGAGAAATCCTGTGGATTGGTCTCGGGGTTCCACTGTTTACACTCGGTTTACATTTTGAAGTTTACAGTGCACTGCCGTTATCGACTAGAGATTCAGAGAAGGTCAGCAGCTATCAGGTTTAGAACCTTTACGCGATATCCACTTGCTCACCGGTGCTCTACCTATGACTGGGATTTCATCGTCATCTTTAAATTTTAAGCTTCACGTTATGGTTACATGATGGCTGCGAGCAAGCTGCGAGTGCTCAAGCTAGCGCTAAGGTCGGAGAAGGAAAACGGATGTTTGTTCAAGCTTGGTTTCAATCGGCGGATCGGCATCCGCGGCATAAGCAGGCGGCATCATCGGCAACCTGCCTCAATCATGACTTCGCCACAACGACGAGTTTGACTCAAACAACCTCCAGGTCCGCCTCGAGGTTGTTTGAGTGAGCTCCGATATTGTTGGAAGAGATCATAAGATAGCCTATATTCAAGGATCATTAATAATTATTGTTAATCAAGCATCTCTGTGTCAAACTCTAGGTAGGCTGCCGCCTCGTCATGTCGTGACTCCTTCCGATGAGTCCTGGTTGTGTCCATTCTCTCGATTTCTCCAGGAGGTTGGTGGGAATCAGGTAGACGACCACAAATTAAGTAATTGTCTATTTTACGTCCACTTTAGAAGGCAATGGCTTTCTTCAAACCGCTGACCTCATGAGTCATCTTAAGGTTGTTAAGCCACACGTTTACTAATTATTAGTATGGAGTCAACCAGGATTCCTTTTGGGCTCTGTATCGTTGCGGGCATCATGACAGTTTTGTAAATAAACAAGGTAACGTCTTCTAGCCCAATCATTATAACCAGTGTTGTTGTGTACAAATTGATCAGCAACCTTATCCTTCTTGGTACTCCATCTCTGTCGGCGTGTGTCCTGTTGATCCAGACGCTCTTCAGGAATCAGGTATGTAACCCACCATGTGTGTCCGACTTGACATCA
>JAIFHD010016770.1:0-11612 GCA_019721455.1 Psilocybe mexicana
CGTTCCGTCTTCCTCGATTTGGATTACGATGGATTTGTATCTGAATGGGCTGAATTTCTGACGACAGTCAGAACTCGGGTATGTGCAATCCTAGCGTTCCTGCCCATGATCACCAGTGAACAAGCCACCTCAGGAGGAAAACGAGGCGTTCGCAAGGCTGACCGCGTACGTGTTTGTGTTGTTTATGTGTATGTGCCGGTATCTTATACATGTGAATGCAACAGGAAAGTCCACATCTCGTTGGTTGCCGTCGACCCAATGCTTCCTCGATACACTGGATGGTTCCCGAGGTTGCTTCGCTATCGAGTGTTCAATTTTCCTCTCCCATCACTAGAAGAGTCGCCCGATTTGGCCAAACGCACGGTTATTATTGCCCACGACGAGGTTCAAAACTCTTCGAAAGTCGAAGAAGGCATGATGAAAGAGTTATGGGAATGTTCGGGTGTACACCGATTCTCCTTCGATCAGGTGAAGTCATATTTAATGAGTGCGAATTCAAGTTACTACTACGCGATCTAGAATGAGGAGTCTGTCCTTTCTTCAGTTCTCTCTCTTATCCTGCCCCAAGAGAGCTCCCCTGACAACACTCTCATGTAAGGTGTAAGTGACCGTACCTCTCAAGTCTAGCCGATCATTTGCATTCAAGGACAAAAAATGATGACGAGGGGATCGAGCGGTTGGGTATGTTGAACCACGAGATTCCAGATTTTCCTAGTATGAAGTAATGTTGTACTTATTTGTATTGCATAAGTATTATCGCCGGTCATAGGTTCAAAAATGAAACCTTTGAACCGACATTGAACGATGTTTGAAGCCATCAAGATTTGACAATGACAATATTTGGACAATATTCGGTCACCTTAGACTGTGGCCATATATATGTAGCTGGCTCTTCATTCCTGCTGACTCAGCACCGTTCGGGCAAAGAGGAGTTGAAGAGGAGTCTGCCCGACTCTTTGACACTGACTTTATCAGTGATACACGTCTCTTAGCGCTTTCTGTTCATTAAACGGTGGCAGATCTTCTGCTACTCTGATTACAATCATGACCAATGGAGCTTTTTTTACTGATGTACACGGCCGCAAGAAACTATCTTAAGCATCTATCTCGAGATTCCCTAGTTTTATCCTATTTTTTCCAACCCATTGCTCGTGTTTTCGCGCAGAATCCAACGCGTAAGTCATTTTCTTGAATCCCATCACCGCGCTGCAGCTAATGTCCTCTATTAAGCAGTCGGATATGTCAGATAGAACAGTTCCCGGGGCGCTCTCTTTCCATTGAAAATCTGACAGTCACGCGATTGTCATGACCTCTGGATCCGATTATTTAGAAGCTCAGCCCCGCAACAGTCCCGGACATCGTTACAATTCTGGAATTAACAGCGTCCCCCAAGACCATAAATACCCACCGAGAGATCATGTACGGAGTTCCATTCGCACTCACGATCATCACGATCATCATCCCGCGCCTCCTCAAGCTCAAGCACCAATGCCCTTTATCAAGATCGCAGAAGTCGTTGAGAAGAAGACGTTCGATTATGTTGTCATTGGTGGAGGAGTACGCGTCTTTTCTTCATGGCGTCATTCAAAAGCCTGATCGGACAAAAAATAGACAGCAGGATTAACGGTGGCAGCGCGTTTAACAGAAGATCCTTCTCTCAATGTACTCGTTCTGGAGGCTGGCCAAGAGAATCTCAATGATCCCTTGATTGATATACCAGCTCAGTTTTTGAAGACTGCGGGTAATCCGAAGGTGTGTTTCTCCGTCCTTTATCTTCCAGAGCACCTTGATTAACGATGCATCAGTATGATTGGGCATTTCCGGTGGTAAAGCAAAAACATGCCCATGATCATCCACATGTATGGTCGAGAGGGAAAGGATTGGGTGGGCCTTTGTTCTCAAAAGTCCCTATTAAAAGATTGTTATTCAAGTCCAACGATAGGTGGCAGTTCTGCTTTAAATTTCTACGCATGGATCAAGCCTCCCGCTGAGGACATCGACGCGTTTGAAAAGCTTGGAAATCCTGGATGGAACTGGGCGGAATACGATAAATATTCCAAAAAATCCGAAACGTACGTTTCTCCCTCTTTTTACAATCACAGTTATACCTGAACAATCAAGTACCTTCTAATTAGCTTCCACCACCCGACGCAGGAACAATTGGATCTCTACCCACACACCTTCAACGACGAGTATCATGGAACCACTGGACCAGTTCAGGTTGCAAAGGCCGTCGGTGTGCATACTGTAGACAGCCTTTTCCAAGAGTCCATGGTCAACAAAGGATTAAATGAAGTCAAGGATCCATATGGAGGTGATGTGCGTAGGCCGAAATTCAAGCGCCTCATTTTCGACATATATTCACGTATTTTCCAGATAAACGGTACTTGGATCGCATCCTCGAGCTTGGACCCTAGGACATGGACTCGTTGTTCGGCTGCTAATGCTTATCTAGTCCCAAACTTATCAAGGGAGAATCTTCACGTATGTCACAGTCTCAACTTATTTCTTTAGCCCGCTGTGTTGATACTAGTTGCGATGGGTTGGAAGGTTTTGACTGGAGCCTACGTTTCGCGAATTTTGTTTGACGAAGAGACACAAAAATCGGATGAACGCACAGTGACTGGTGTCAAATTTATCCATGACGGGGTCAAGTATGAGGTCAAGGCAGAACGGGAGGTTATACTGAGTGCTGGGTATGTCTTCGGTTTACTCTCATCATTTGTGATCAAAAGCGCCCATCATCCTCATACAGAGCTCTTAAATCTCCCCAAATCCTCGAATTATCAGGCGTGGGTAAACCCGAGCTTCTGGAGAAGCACGGAATAAAGGTTGAGATTGACCTTCCTGGTGTCGGAGAAAATGTTCAAGAACACTATGGTGTCTCCATTACCTTCGAACTTGGGAATGATGTCGAGCATGAAACAATGGATCTTCTCAAGGACCCAGCGTACGCGGCCAGGGCTATGGAACTTCAGTTGAGTGACTGATTATGCAGACGATTGGTCCGAGTTCCACTTCTTACTTCATGTTGTTATGCTTAGTGCCCTTGGGAAAGGAATTCATCGTACGGGGCTCACTTCATTTGCTTATTTCCCGCTATCCTCGATCGACTCCGAGGAAGCGTCGAGAATTACGTTGAAGGCAGAGAAAGAGGTGGATGACGCAGTCCAGGGGGGGAAATTACCCCCTGGCCTCGAAGAACAACTCAAACTTCAATTATCGATCCTTCAAGATAACAAGGTTCCCGATTGTGAGATACTTGTTATTGCAGGAGCTATCTCTAGGAAAGGTATCATCGATTTCTTCCGTTTTGACTACTGCTATCACAGGCGATGCTAACCGTTTTTTTTTTTCGCGATACAGTTACGCCTGTCCCTGGGAAGCAGTATGTTACAGTGGTAGGGATTTTGAATCATCCCATTTCTCGTGGAACGATCGTAAGTACCCTTCATTGCGGTTGGTATCCCTAAAAACTCACAGGCTGTGGAGCACCTCACCAGTAACGATCCACTTCTCAATCCCACCATCGATCCTCATTACCTGGAAAGCGAAACTGGTACGTTCGTTATCAAAATTCTCGACGAATACATTATCAGCTCACATCAATTACACCAAGATCTCGAGGTTCTCGTCCAGCATGTCAAGTTCATCAAGACTCTCAACGACATCGAGCCTTGGAAATCAGGAACTGTTGTGGAGACCGACCCTGGTCCAAACTGTGTCTCAGATGAGGACCTCAAAGAATTCGTGAGGGACCGTGTCTTCACTATCTGGCGTATGTTCAAACACATTTTTTGAAGTCAAAGAGACAAGATTGACATCAATACGACAGACACGGTTGGAAGTTGCTCGATGCTTCCAAAGGACAAATCTGGCGTCGTTGATCATAACTTAAAGGTCTGAATCACTCACAAATAGCCTACCACGATATCCAAAACAAATTCTTAACTTCATCGAAATGCAGGTCTATGGAACCAAGAATTTACGTGTAGTCGATCTCTCCATCGTTCCGTTGCACGTTGCGGCACATACGCAAGGTTTGTGATGAACTCTCAATCAGCACGATTGGCTTGGAATTAAATGACAATGCCATCATTTAGCAACTGCATACGTCATTGGCGAGAAGGGTAAGCAACATGTTTGATTGTTGAGGTTTTTCGATGGGTTGACACGGCTTCGTAGCTGCTGACATGATCAAAGAAACCATCAAGGAAAGTGAGAAGAAATGATCGAGACGGCATGGAATGTTTTGTCGTTAAAACAAAGGTAGTTGCTGACGAAATGTAAATCTCAGAAAGAGAGCAATAGAAGATCGTAGAAAGTCAAGTCTTATCTCATGAGCAAACGGAAAATAGTAGAACACAAAACGTCAATTCGATTCGAGGAGGATTTTTGGATACATTTTTTTTTATCTAAGGAAGTATGAAGAAAGTTCGAGGCCACCTATTCAACAAATTTTCGCAGATTGATTCGACGGGTCCACGGCAGACTTTAATTTCCTATATTTTTTACAACGAGGCAATCGACTGGAAAAGAGAAGGGAGAAAAGATGAACCTTTAATCGTTCGATATCGATGGGGAAAGAGGAAATTTAGAGAGCTCGACGGTCGCGAGAGTCTCCGCCGTGTCGGCGAGTGTCGAGACGTCCGTGAGAGTCACCATGGCGGCGAGTGTCGAGGCGTCCTCGAGAGTCACCGTGTCTGCGGGTGTCGAGCCGTCCATGGGAGTCTCCGTGGCGGCGAGTGTCGAGACGGCCATGAGAGTCTCCGTGGCGGCGGGCTTCGAGGTCGCGTCTTTCGCCAGAGCGTCCGCGGTCATCACCACCGTGCCTTCGAGTGTCGAGACGTCCATGAGAGTCTCCGTGCCTGCGGGTATCAAGACGGCCATGGGAATCACCGTGGCGGCGGGTGTCGAGGCGGCCATGAGAGTCTCCGTGGCGGCGTGCTTCGAGATCGCGCCTTTCGCCAGAGCGTCCACGGTCATCACCACCATGGCGGCGGGTGTCGAGACGGCCATGGGAGTCGCCGTGCCTGCGGGTGTCAAGCCTTCCATGCGAATCACCGTGTCGGCGGGTGTCGAGCCTTCCATGAGAGTCTCCGTGTCGGCGAGTATCGAGGCGTCCTTGAGAGTCACCGTGTCGGCGAGTGTCGAGGCGCCCATGAGAATCGCCGTGTCGGCGAGTATCGAGTCTGCCGTGCGAATCACCGTGCCTGCGGGTGTCGAGTCTTCCATGAGAGTCTCCGTGTCGGCGAGTATCGAGGCGTCCATGAGAGTCTCCGTGTCGGCGAGTGTCGAGCCTTCCATGCGAATCACCGTGTCGGCGGGTGTCGAGCCTTCCGTGAGAATCACCGTGCCTGCGAGTGTCAAGTCGGCCATGAGAGTCACCGTGGCGGCGAGTATCTAGGCGCCCATGAGAGTCACCGTGCCTGCGGGTATCGAGTCTTCCATGAGAATCACCGTGTCGACGAGTGTCGAGACGGCCATGAGAGTCACCATGTCGGCGGGCCTCAAGTTCACGCCTTTCGCCAGAGCGCCCACGATCGTCGCCCCCATGTCGGCGAGTATCGAGCCTTCCGTGCGAATCACCGTGACGACGAGTGTCGAGACGGCCATGAGAGTCGCCGTGCCTGCGGGTATCAAGCCTTCCATGCGAATCACCGTGTCGGCGGGTGTCGAGCCTTCCGTGAGAGTCACCATGCCTGCGAGTGTCCAGTCGTCCATGAGAATCACCGTGTCGGCGAGTATCGAGGCGTCCATGAGAGTCTCCGTGTCGGCGAGTGTCGAGGCGGCCATGGGAGTCACCATGTCGGCGAGTGTCGAGCCTTCCATGGGAGTCACCATGCCTGCGGGTGTCGAGGCGTCCATGAGAGTCGCCGTGGCGGCGAGCTTCGAGCGCTGGGACGACTTCTTTAGCAACCGCTACTGGCAGCTCACGAGCAGCCAGCTCCACACCAACGGGGGTGGCGACCTGATGTATGGTTAGTTAATGCCGTTATGAAAGATAACATGCAAAACCTACAGGGATGGCCTGAGCAGAAAGGACTGCAGCGAGGATGAAAGCAACAAAGCTCTTGTTGAATTGCATGTTGACAGGTTAAGTTGTTGGTGTTGGAAAGCTTTGGAGATGGCAGATGTTTTTTCGAGGAAGAGCTGAAGCTAGTTCGAGACTGGAGAAAGTAAGAGAAATGGGCTGCTCTTTTATACTCCCCAAGGTTCTGTGGGATAGAGCAGACACCCTCAAAGGCCTCAAGCTTCATGCCGGCGACTATCTGCTAGAATAGAAACTCGCCCTTGGCGTCTGGAGTCAACGACTCCTCGTACCCATCGGTTACAATCATTAAAAGATAGAAATAACTTGCCAAGTATCCTAGAAGTCGTCGCATGGAAGGATCCCAGGTCATCCTACAAGAAATTCTTGGAGTGTACACCGCAGCTGAGCCGACAGCAAGCTTGGCCATTAGGCAGCATAGAGCGACGAAGAGTTGAATATAGGCAGAAGCCTCACACGACCACTAATACTGAGAAAGCAAGTTTAGCCTTCTCGAGAGCGCTTGTGCCTTGATATTTTCCACACCCTCGGTCCAATTACAGATGGAACTGACATTTACGCATCGTCGCAGAAATAGACAGGTCAAGCTAAGAGACCAAGAGGGCTGCGGTGCTGCGGTTTGGGAATATTGGTCTTTTACAGGCGATATGGCCAAGTGCTTCACAGGGTTTTGTTGTTCCACTCCGAAGGCATTTAAGTCCGAGCCATGAGAGAGATCAGGATATATCCTCAACCTAGAAGTTGAAGTCAGAAATCGGTCAGAAAATCAGAGATAAACTTAGAAAAGAAAGTGACCTTGTCGAAATATCCGTCGAGCACCACTGGCAAAACCTCCGAAGGAAATAATTGTCGAAAAGAGAAGTCCTGTTGGGCCAGATTCGTCCATATGGTGTTGGCGAATGACAGTGGGGAATTGTGGGATCACTCTCGTGTTTGTTCCTCCCTGCCGGCTGTCTTGGACGCGTCCAATCCAGAATAGCTTCGAGAGCGAAGAAAACAGACACTGCTGGCCACGCGCGAGATCTTGACAGACCAAGACAATGGTTAAAAATAACGCGTCGCCAGGTCCCTATGAAAATCTGAGCCCATAAGAAGATATACTCGCACAGCAGATCACAAGCATGGATCTGGGCGTGGGGGAGGTCTAGGAAACAGGATAAAATTATCAGTTGGCACCATCGGTGGCGAGAATGAGCACATTTTAGACCTCGAAATGGACGATTTTGCCCTCGCGAAGTTTTGGCAAAGCACCCAACCTCTTTGTGTGTTGGTCACCAGGGTGTTGGATGAGAACCGGTTGCCGGGTATTGGGGTTTACGGTAAGGCGGTGACAGGTTATGGGTGTCTGTCAATGGTTCGGATCCGCCTTGGACACCACCCAGTTCAAAGACAAGGATTTGGTGTGAATATTCAAGCGCTCATGCGCTCAAGTCAAGCTAGTCAAGATTAAAGAATTTGAAAGAATCTCAGGCTGAATCGCTCCAGCGACACTTTATTGGTCACTGTTTGGTTTCAAGCCCGGAGTACGATCACGTGTACGCTGAACCTTAATGTTCTCGTCTCGCCGTCAGTGTTGTCTTCAAGCCGCCATCTCAGGCCAAGGCTTGACTTTGTCGGACTGTCCTCTCTTTTATTTAAAGTGTGTATGGCTCCCATCTTCAAGGATCTGACATAGAAGCTGACATCTAATTACCAGATTGGACACGCTAGACTGCACACCATTGACTTGGGGTATGATTATGTCTAACTTGGATGAAAGCACCAGAGGGATTGAGTGCTTCATACCAGATGTCCAGTAGGCCCTTTTTACCAAGCGTTGGAGGCACGCTCGCTGGGGGGATACAAGACGTGTCCGCGATCCTGCCTCTCATTGGGACTGAGCAATGTGAGAAACACGTGGGATCAGCGTTGACGGGAGGATATCTTTATGCCGCAACCACCCCTCTTTCGATCTTTGGGAGCTTGGGAATCGTAAAGGCCGGAATAACGATCCTTTTTTCCAGCATATCGATTTATCTGCCGCATATATCAATCACTTTCCGTGGAAATAGACCGTCCGCGAAATATTTTGGACTGCGGAAGTGGCTTGGGGGGGAACTACTGAAGGATGCGGGCTTCCAACTCACTGGAACCGTTGCCCCACTGATTGGGATGGATGGTCATCGCTTCAAAGCAGAAACACGGCTGGTCGAAATGCTAGAGGAGAAACATCTCGACGACCCGGAGATGATTTCGGTTGACTGGAAATGTCAACATTGGAATATTATGCTCGTCATCTCCACTATCATCGCTGCTGCGCTCAGCCTCACGCCTTATATTGCCCTTTCTCTTGGCCCTGTCTCTTGGAGACCTTCAGGCATACATTTTCCATGGCTTTTCCCCGCCCTTCGCATCGTTGGCAGTTGCACTGCTGCAGTCGCCTGTCAGTTCGTCATACAGTCCCGTGTGGTGTCTCTTATGAAGAATCGAATTATCTGGATGACGATTGATCAACGAGCAAATGCGGTGCCCAACAATCCTAAGCTGAAATATCCGCTCATTCAATGGGATGCAAATCTTCCTGCGGAACAATGTATATGGAGCCTCGAAAAACATCTTTTGTCTACCAGGACTTCAATACAACAAGAAGGTGGTTACAAGACACCGGAACATGATGGTACAACTCAAGATCAAGATATCATTTCATCTCCATCGAAAGGCAACCCCGACCATTTATCTGTACCGATAATCATGCCCCTCGAAGAACAGATCTTTAGCATCAATGACCTACGTCAACTTCAGCAAGAGCATTTTCCGACCCCGGCTCGTGATGCTGCCTACATAACGCTTGCATGGGTCATGCTAGGCCTCTCCCTTCCTGCGACAGTGGCAGGATACATCGGTTGCTTCACTTTGGTCAGTTCAACCCCGCCGACAGGAAATGGGCCGCTGGTGTGGGTGGGCCTCGAAGCTGCGCTATCCGTACTTCGAATTATTATATGGGCTTCTAACCCCACTTTCGATGAAGAAACGGAGGTTACTCTGGGACTCAAGTTGTCAGAGCATCAGCCAATGGTTACCACGAATGCCTATAATCCGCACATCACCACTGCGAATCACGAAGAGAGAAAGCCTTTCGATCTCGTTCCTGAGCGTGAATTTCTTCAACGAATCACCCCGTTCACTGGCCCTCTTGATCAAGTCCCAAAAACCGAGAATATCACCGTCTACTTCACGGTCACATCCGATTATGACGAGAATGATGACTTTCGAGTTGAAAGCGGGCGTGAATCTCCTGATATACGTCCGGGCTCGGAATCAGCATCCAATCTTTCCCACAAGTCTTCTATGGCCCCAAACCACTGGTGTTTATATATGACAGTCTTTGACTTCAATATGCAAGTTGGGGTCACACTTGTGTCTTCCAAACAGGCATTCCATTATTTTGACGTTAGTGTGAAGTATGACATTACCTCCCGGAAACTGTGGGCCAATGTTCGATCGGAAAGAAGGGATGCCCATACATGGCGACTAGAAGATAGCGGTCTCTTTGATTCCCTGGAAAAGTACTACGAAGGTATCGTTTACGCCTTTAACCAGAGGATCAGTTCATGTTCACCAACAGGCAAGTCTATCTAGTATTGATCAGCAATGTACTAACTGACGTTGCTCAAACAGCGACCCTGCCGTGGAATTGGGATTTTTCACCGAAGTTACCAGCAAAACAAGGCGATAGTACGCCACAGCATCTGCTTTTCCCTTCGCTAACGGCTCAAGATCTGTCATATCTCGACCGAGGGTACGAACACCAGCTCAAGACCGAACTCGTCACGAGATGGAGCGATTGGATTTTCACAGACCTGCGGAATATACGAGCCCAGATGCGGCTTGACTGTCACGAAGCTTTGCAGGATCCAGACAGCGAAAAAGCAAAATGGGAACTCACCGAGGTAGACAGGCAGCTGGTATGGGTGTGGGCGAGCCGGGAGCTCATGCTCACTGCATTGTCGCTGAAATTAGAGGATGTCCTCCGCACAAAAATGGTAGCATTTGCTTCCGAAAGTTATCGTATTCGACAAGACGAACTGTTGAGGCTGTGGATGATCTCCGAGTTCGAGAGTGGCTGGCAGACGAGGATAGAGAAGGAAAGGGAAGAAGCCAAAAAGAGGATGATGAAGGCTATGAAGCATGCCAGCGAGGAAGCGAACAGAGAAGACCGGCCGTGGAATGGATCTTCACGCTTTCTACCTCAATGGGAGGAGGCCATTCAGTTTATTGACAATCTATGGTTGGGTGCTGCGAATGCTCCGTGGGACAACTTAAGGGGGGCGGAGGGTAAGTTGCAATTCCTGCCATTCAACTCCAAGAAACGACCAGGGAAAGGCCATCGTGAAAGGGAGGACTTCTTGGAACAGTTCCAGAAGAATGCGCGCATTTTCCATGAGAATTGGCGTCCTCAACACGACAATGAGATCCAGATGATGCAGGAGACCATTGAACGCATTCGCCACGTACCACCAGAGAACAGTACCAGGGACTTCGAGTTGGACACAATCTACCAATATCCATACCCAGAAAATGGAGCCACGTCAATGTTTGTCCAACTTGCCGAGTCCTCGTCCAAGGGCAAGGCTTGCTCAGCCGTGGTATACGACGCTGAAGGTTGTAGCGACGAAGTTGTAAATGAAGTCGTCGCGAAGGACACGACTCGCTCTGTGGTCAATGTGAATCCACAAATACTGGCCTCCATCCCTCCCAACAACAATCTCCTTTTTCTTGGCTGTAGAGACGGGAAAGGAGATGAACCGTCGTTTGTTCAACAAAATCGAGATGGGTGGTGGGACCGGCAAACAACAAACTCGTCAATCTTTTATTTCACTCCACTCGGCATCAGTGACAATTATTCATGCTATTCATACAGCAGCAAAATCGCACACATCCTTGTGTTTATCACTGTCCCTTCCCTAGTTTTGATCCGAGTGATTCATCGTGGAGGAGATTCCAGTGGCAGCAACATATCTATCCGAGAGGATGGGAACGACCTTGGAATCATTTTTGATATTCCTTCAAAGACGAAGTTGGACAGTTTCCCGGAATTCGTGCTTCAGCCGGGGAGGCATGAGTTGGAATTAATATGTTACGGCTTCTATGCTTTGAGGGACATTCTCATCGAGTTCCCCGATGACGCGTACATAATAGATAGGTAGGGTTAGAGTACTAGTCATAAAACGAACCTACTAAAGTAGTAAACCAAGTTCCATGTTTTCATCGACATCATCACAAGTCTTTCTCAACACCAAATGGAGATATGACATGTCCATCTGCCTGAGCAGAGCTCAGTCTTGCTTTGTTCAGAACCTCCACAATTACATAGTTCCCTCTCTCAAATTCTCGAAGTCGGCGCCAACTTGCCTCTAATACCACTAATCCCACTCTTCTATATACTTCATATACCACAAAAGCCCACAACCACTATGGCATACCTCACCACCGAAATAGGTCCAACAAAAGGATTCCATCCCGTTTCTTCCACAACAATTCATCTCCCAAGCCCATATCGTCATTACGACCAATGCTCTCT
>JAIFHD010016783.1:0-13028 GCA_019721455.1 Psilocybe mexicana
AGGTTGAAATGGGTGGTCCATTTTCTACCCCGGTCTTCTACAACCCCCCCCCTCCCCCAAGAAACAGTCCCCCCCCCCCCCCCCCACCAATTGTAGAAGCTCTACATGAAACCAACATCGATGAAAATTGAATTACGGCAACTCGGTATATTGAATGACGAGAAGAAGGAAACCCACGTTCATTGTCGGAGAAGGATCGTTGACGATAACGGACAGGCCTCAGACCTGGACGGCCTGCCGCCCCAACTCATCCGTATGTGGATGCAAAAAACCGTAGATCCTAGAAGAAACCTAACATTATTCAAGAGAAGAAAGCGTAAACACGATACATTACTTGATCTGTAGGTTCCAAGTTGACGCTCTCCCCTTTGATCAACGGTTTCGCAAATCATGTCGGATCTTGAAAGAAACCTGGAAGAATCAGACGTCAGAAAAATGAAAGTCCCATTCTTCGTATACAGATCATCCAAGACTGTAAAACCGTGGATATATGCGCCTCCAGGGATCGTAGTTTCAGTCCAAATATCACTGGGGCCTAGTATAGGCTTGGATGCGGGCGAGGGGACTGCTTGCATGTTTGGCCCTTGAATAACCTCTTCATCAAGAAACTCTTCGGGGACCGTGTCTGGAAATTTTTTCTTGGGCCTGAGCCAGTCAGGCATATCAAATTTTGAGGAGCGAGGCATCGCCGAGTTGCGTTGGAAGATATTGTGTTCCATACATGAACGACGTCGTGACCACAAGGACAACGAAAAAGAACAGAAAGCAGCATCTCATTTCACGCCGTCGCAGGGACACGGATGGTTAGCCTGTGGGGGTTGGAAGATCGCAGAAATGCAGAGGTAAGAAACCGTCGTAAATGAGGGTGATTGAATCCAGTACAGTACCTGTGAGAGTTTCAGAGAGGTCTTCTGATATCTCCAAGGTACCGACGAAGCCGGTACTGAGGCCTAGGGACTAGGGGTCCATGTCGACGACCTCCAGTGGCTGGCTTTCAAAGGATTCCAGGAATCGCTGTCATAGTTAATTTAAATGATGGTGGAACACAAAGATAGTTCATAGAGCCAGAGAATCAGAGATGATGGTGCAATTAATCCAGTTAAACCTCCATGACAGTTGAAAGGACGAACAACGAACAACAAGGTCGGGTAAAACAGGTAGGATATTGTTTGGCAGTTTTTTACAAAACAAACAGGAGCGGTCAAGCCAGAACTGATTTTGGACTTTTGCTTTGGGCTGAAATACGGAGAGATTGTGAGCGCAGAGCGCAGGCAGAAAATAGAATATTTCGACTCCTTTTCACAATATCAATACAGATTGGACTACTTATATTACAAATAAAACACCGACTAGGATCCTTGTTTAGCGATTTTCGAAATGGAGAGGACGACGGGATATCTAACAAAAGACAAGAAAGCAATGAAAAAGATTTGAGACAACGGAATTTTTGTAAGAAATAAATGAAGGTTACACTAACGACGACGAAGAGGGAAAGTAGAAAAGACGACAGTCATGATCATGACATGTCCATACCGTCTTCATCTTCAATTTCTCGATGAGTAGGACTCGGGGTAGCGAGTTCAGAGTCAATCCCATCGTAGCCAAAGAGTTCATCGGCCGGTAAATCTTCAAAATCAGCCATCGCTGCTGCACGCTCGTATTCTTCCGCGTATTCCTGAAGCTCGAGCTCATCCCACTCCTCCGGGGAGAGAAACTCTTGGTTGTCGATATTAGATTCCGGCCAAGGGCGAGAGGACGACGAAGCTCCCGATTGCGAAGGCATGGGTGTCTTGTCCCCACGGGAATCGGTGGACTTGACGCCTGGAGAGTGAAAAATAAGTTAACAAACTACCTTCACGGAGTTGGAAATAACATAAAAAGAACAAGACCGACCCGCTAGTTCGGCCTCCCAAGAACTGACATCTTCAAGGTCTGGGTCGAAGGAAGAGCCTACTTCCTGAGCATAAGACAGCCTATACGAATGCGTCTGTTTCCTATTGGCATTGGCCACAATCCTTCGGAAAAGCTAAAAGAACAAGAAAAAACCATGATTTCTGGAATTACACATCCCGAAATGAAGGAAACCAACCTCATCCTTCATGATGTCCTCTTCGTCCTCTTCACTATCCTCTTCCATCTGGATATCATCACTACTGGGCTCTCCAAACACATCTGTCCTCTTCTTCCGAACAGCCCTCTCTCTCGCTTTCGTCGCTCGTTCAAGACATCGCGCCTGTAGCCGATCGCGGAGGAAGGCCTTCTGCGGGTCTGACTCGACGTTCATTGTACTTCCACTAGAAGAAACACTCCGTCCAAGCGCCCCACGCGCGTTCCCATTACTCCGTGAAAACGACGGTGTTATGGGTCCATGTGTCTTGTATTGAGATTTGCGACGCGCTTGTGCGGCGGCCACTGGTGATGATTTCGAACTTTCCGGCGAATCAACAAGCGGAGAAGAGTTCAGCGGCTTAAATTGTAGGGGATTTCGTGGGCAAATAGGGGTTTGAGGATACTGGAAAGAAGGGCTCGACGAGAACATCTTCACCGTCAACGTTGGGTATGAAATTAACTCGGCCAGTCACGAACCGTGACGACCTCATAATTGATGTGACACGACGTGATTCCACGTGATAGTAAACAATGCAGAGTTCTATTAATAGATTGGCCTGGACTGTCGATTTTTTGTGGTCCCCCTCAAGTCAGAGTCGTGGAATAATATACAGGTCAATTCTATGCAAATAATGATACAGATAATTACAATGACGGAAGCAGAATAATGTAATAAGGATGTTCAAACACCTGAACCTCGGTGAGCTGGAGAAACGAGAAGACAAGAACCACCACCATAATTTAGTCATTTCACCGACAAGAAAACGTAGACACTCACGCGCACTAGACCCTCTTGCCAGATACTCATACATCTCACGCGCCCTGCCTCCCTCCTGTTCCAGCGCATCGCGGCCAGGATCCGAACCAAGATCTCGCGACGGTTGATATTCCGGCTCCACAAAAGTCAAGTTTGGGTACGTCTCATGTTCGTGACCTCCACTCCACGCCAAGGTGTTGCTCGAATGAGACACCAATGATGGATGACGGAGATTTAGCATGAGTCTTGATATCATTACAGAAGAAATACTACATTTAATGCAAAGCGTTATCAGATCAGGCCACACATCCACGGTTGAGTACCACTTACACATTCGTTAATGTCGTTGCCGCCCCTCTTGTGTATTTCTAGGAGATAGATCAGTTGAGTTACGGATGCTGAATGCTGAATAATGATGAGGAGGTCACTGACTCCACCATACTTGCGAGGAGAATAGATTAGAGAGAAGCACAGCAACAATACGGCAAAAAAAAACTCACATAAAATGTCATTATATTGGCCAAGTTGGTGAGAATCATTATCCTGGTTCAACTCTGTCAAATATTTCGACAAAATCAAACCAAAAGATCGCATACGAAAAGTACATCGCCCCTACCAAACCCAAACATCAACCCATGGACGTGAAGAGATCCATCAAAAGGACTCACCATCACGTAAGAGAACAGCAAGCAACGAAATCCCTCTTGTTCTCGGACTGGAGATGGATTTATACACCGTCATCCCGAAGACCAAGCCATCAAACACGAGCATTCCACACCACGCGCCTCCAAGGCCTAAACCGACAGTTGTGAGAGAAATGGCAACAGAGAAGACCCGGGACGTACGGATTGCTCTGTAAGGATTTCAATGTTCAAGACAAATTCAAGATACGTGGACTTGTGGTTGTTGACTTACTTTTCGTGGGTCAGAGTCACACCACAGCCAACCGGGATTAAAACATCCACAGGCTTCGTTTTATGTCCACCAATGATTGCCCACTGAAATAAAGAAGCACGGGTTAGCAAACCTAGGCAAGAAACCGCCTCACATAACGACCATCCAACTTGATGGGCAAGATTCATCTCGACGACTGAATGAGCCTGAGACAAAAACTCACGCAACCGATCGCAACCGCAAGCATTGCAAAACCTATGAACATAGCCAACACCCTCTTGTCTTGATTATATAGCGCATACATCCGCATAATGAGCATGCCTGTGAGATAATGACAGTCAGAAGCGGTGATTGAGCTGGCACGACTTTGAAAATCACGTACCAGATACAATGATCTGTATCACAACGGCAAAATACTGGTGGTATGTTTGTAAATGGCCACAACTTAGACAACATAAGTCAAGATTAACGGATCCAAATGAAGAAAAGCCGCTTACATCTAGGATAGAAAATATTCAAGTGAATAAATAAAATCACAACGAGGATATAAAGCTTACTTGAGGTTTTGAAAGGGTCGTCGACGACCAGAAATATTCAATCATCACCGGAACGTGGCCAAATAGCGCCAGGTAGCGATTTGCATAGAATAACCCCGACGCCCAGTTCAACCTGCCCACTCTCCAGAAACGTTGTACTTCATAGACAAAGGTCAGGAAGTATTCGTAGAGGAGGATTGCTTTAACAGCCATAAGATCACATGTACAATTCGTTCCGAGGCAGACTCACTGATCGAGACGAGGGAAAGGTAATAATCGGCATGCCTTGCAAACAGGACCGATGAGCAAAGTAGACGCATAAAAAGTAGAAGAAACTCACTGGCTCCATATTTCTTCCAATGTAAGTGTTACATCCTCCTCCATCTCTTCTTCGAGCCCCAATAAACGGCGTCAAAGCCTAGACAGAAGTCTTGTGGATCGTTTCGTCTTGTTAAAGGTGTAGATGGAATCGTCGACGTGGAAGGAGCTTCGGGGAATGAGTGACTGAAGGACAACGTCTACAATGGAGATTACTTGTGTTTCATCCACGAGAATTTTTGGAATTGGGAGATTGAACGGGCTAAATCCTGACCAAAGAACCTCTTCGCGGCACCGCACTCTGCTGTACAACCAGTCGGTAGACGGCGAACAGGACCTTTACGAGGCGTTACGAGGTGGTCGTGGGTGTAGAACAAGAAAGGCCGACGGGGGCCGAGAACGATGGGTTCTAGAGATAAATATGAACATTGGGGTTATATAGAGGCCGTGTATGTTTCTTCGATCAAATTTCCGACGAAGCACGAGAGAGAGCAAGAGAGAGCATGTTGACGGGAAATGCCAAGAGGCACGGCCATTCATGGCATACGTCGGCAAAGTGCGGCACTGTCCGGTTGCCGTTCGGCGGACATTCTCCACATGTTTCTCTGCAGATCTCTTCTTTCATGATATCTGACGGCTTGCGGAGAACCTTGGTAGAACCTCATCTGGAAGGGAACACAGACTGTGGTATGTGACATAATACTTCAATGAATCAAGCCTGGTGGATACTTATACAACATTTGGTGTCTAGAAACGACTAAGTACAATCAGTGGATATTCCTCTATGCGAAGTTAGGCGCTCGCGTTGGATTGCTCAATCAAATCCTTCACGGCTGAAGATCGTGGTGTGATAGAGCATTCAAATGCCTTCTTATGTCTTTCCAATAGAACATGTCAACAAAATAACCTGGAAAGCATCATGAAAACAACTTACGTCAAGATCCCAAAGTCTTCGTAATCAGGACTTACGTCGATTTCGCGTCCGGACTTGTCTCGTTTTTTGCGTATATCAAATGACGCAAGTATAGACGCTATTGTGAGCCATAACTACGCCAACAAAGAAAGGTAAGGCATGGTCAAAGCAGAGAGATAGACGCCCGTGCTTACAGTGGAGCTTGCAACATGTTTTCCAACACAGATTCTGCGGAAGACACTATGCATAAGGAGGGTTGGAAGACGACCAAGAGAGAACGACATACCTTCTACCAAATCCAAATGCCAGAACCTGATCATCCTTATTCAACGAGCCATCAGGGTTGATGAACCGCTCAGGCTTGAAGGCATCAGCATCTGGGTACAAGGTCTCGTCATGGGTCATCGCCCTGAAAACGAAATCAGTCAGGTCAAAGTGGATGTTAATCGGAAGACAACTGACCAGATATTACTCATAACAGTCGCGCCTGCGAGACCACAAATCAGTCATGCGCAACTCTGAGAGTGACGCTGAAGTTCGTACCTTTTGGAATGAAATATCCTTTGTAAATATCATCCTCGGTCGTGGCATGCGGGACACCAATCGAGACAGGGGGTCTCCACCGGAGTACCTCTCGGTATATGGCTTCCACGTAGGGCATAGATTTTCGATCCTCAAACTGGGGGAGTCGTTGTGTGCCGATAACACGGTCAATCTCTGCTTGTGCCTTCTTCTGGATATCGGGATTGATTGTCATCAGATAAATGAAAGTTCCAGTTGCTGATTTAGTCTACAGAGAATTTTGCATCAGAGACAATGAGATGACTAGATAATTCGTATTCGGCTGACCGTATCAGAAGCGCCTGAAGGCAGAGCGTCGAAGTTGAATATTCCTTCCGTCATGATCAGAAGTTGAACTCATACCTGCATATGCAGTAGGTGCGATGCTCAACACGGCATCTTCCTCCTCTTGAGTTGCACCCAGTGTAGCCTTCTTCTCATAAAAGCTCGAAACAAAGGACGGTCTCGCGACGCCTTGTGCCTATGTTCGAACAACGAAGTGAGTCTTAAATACCATAACCAACAAGATTGACTGACCATCTGGGTTTTAACGAACTCCAGCGGTATTTCCTGCATTACGTCCGAAAGCTTCTTTGCCACATCAGCCGCCCTCCGAGAAAATGCACCAGGGAACCATGCAGGGATGTTTCTTAGGGCGGGGAAGATGTTCATAAGGCAACCACCCGGGGCCATTAACGCCATCGCGATTCTGATACTCTCATCTGCGGCTTGAATAACAGGATCTGTGAACGCTTTCACATCGTAACCGTACATCGTGACCATTGGAATCGAAATAGAAAGCCTGTTGCCGTATGAGTGGTTGGTAAATAATAAATACAATCTAGAGATAACGTACATTTTATTGTGATCTTCAAAGTGGTCGGGATCACGGAGTAAGCTGGTGAGTGCTTGGTTAACTTTTCGAGCGATCAATGGCTCGTAATCCTGGCTCGCGGCCTGTCTAAAAGCTTGGTGGGAAAGCCTCCTGCAAAGTCGCCATTGTTCGCCGTATGCCATAAACGCCATGTTGTATGCTATGCCGACCCTATGGAGGCCAGTCAGTAACCTGTCCGAAGCTGAATGTTATAAAAAAATTGTCCTTACATATTGGTGATAGGATAATATGGTCGATCGGAATACTTCGATGCTCTGCGTTCAAACAACTCATCGGCATCTTTGCGCCTGTTGAGGATAACGACGTGCGTCCCAAAGGCGCCTCCGTAAACGATATCACCTGGAAGATAGACACAGTAAGCTTCACCCTCACATTTGAACATCAAATGAGAACGCCTACTCCCATACTGTTCGCCCCAGCGTGCATACTCCTCAGAGATATTCTGGGTGGGGAAATCTAATGCATTTCCAAGCAGGGGTAGCCCTTTGGGTCCAGGGGGATAAGGCGCGGGTTTCTTTGCAGAAAAGAAATATTTCTTGACAGTGACACTAGCCAGAATCAAACCAATGATGAAAGCAGCGTCTACAGACCGATTCATGACTGTTTTGTTGTCGAATGTAGAGGGATTGCTATTGTATCACCTCTATTTAACACCGTTTAGTGTCCCATTTTTAACTGATACCGGGACCCGAAAACCACTCACCTGCTCCCACTTCTGTGGTCACGAAGTCCATCAGTTACATTTACGCTGTCTCTTGTGGGGGTAAATATTCTTTGTTGCTTCCACAGATAAGGCGGCAGGTCCTGGAAGCCGAAATCTGGGGGAATTCTTTGTAAAAACATGCCCAGAGAGACGGCGCTTTATCACGGAAGAAGGTGAGTCCCGTTGTTCCGCTGCATTCCCACTAAAAAGAGAGACTTCTTTCAACAAAGTGGCTGTCCAAGACTCCAAAGATATAACACTTACACACAGTGATATTCCTTTCAAGTCATTTTTTGCACAAATAGCACTATAACGGGCTACAGCATCGTTGTATCGCCACCGTTGACGTCGAGGTTCCAAACTCGAATGACTTTGCAAATTTTCTGTGGTGAAATTTTGAACGTGGATAACGCTACTCTCCATGCAGCCTGGATTCAACCAAGAATCAACCCAAACCTGCGCTAAAGACTGGCGTTCAACCAAGTCAAACAACCGAATTAAACTCTACTACTCGAACTTACTTGAATGATGGATGTTCAAACGTTCAATGTCGCTTTGAGAGACCTGAAGCTGAAGTTCGAAAGTTCAGAAGATCGTCATGCTCGGGAAAAGGTTGGTCGGTCGGAAAGGGTGAATTGTGGTGCTTGTGACAGAACTGACAAGATTGTGCCTTCTAAAAATAGAACCCAAACATTCACGGCCCTGATTCCGTGTTGAGAGAATGGTTCCGATGGCATGAACTCTGGCAGATGAGCGACGGGACACGACCGACATATGTATATGATATCAACCATTTTCCCTTCAATAGGATTCAACATTGTTGAATAACGAGCGACAGAAGAAGCGCCAACTTGAATATTCAAACAGCCAACAACTATTTACTAAACAATCGAGATTGTAGTATGTGAAATTAAGCGTTCGCATTGGATTGTTCAATCAACTCCCTCGCGGCTGCAGATCGTGGTGTGATAGAACATTCAAAAGCCTTCTTGTGTCTTCGTTTCCAATGGAACTCGTCAACAAGATGACCCACTGGCAGAGGATTCATAAATTAAACCCACTCACGTCAGGATTCCAAAGTCTTCGTAATCAGGACTAATCTCAATTTCACGTCCCAACTTGTCCCGTTTTTTACGTATATCGAATGACGCAAGGATAGACGCTATTGTGAGCCATAGCTACACCGGCAAATAAAAGTTGAAGGATAGTCTAAACAGAGAGATAGACACTCATGCTTACAGTGGAACTTGCAACATGTTTTCCAACACATATTCTGCAGAAGATCCTATGTATAAGTGGGGTCGCAAGACGACCATGTGGGAATGACACACCTTCTACCAAATCCAAATGCCAGAACTTGATCGTCCTTGTTCAATGAACCGTCAGGGTTGATGAACCGCTCAGGCTTGAAGGCATCAGCCTCTGGGTACACGGTCTCGTCATGCGTCATCGCCCTGGAATGACATCAGTCAGATCGCAGTAGACCATATCAATCTTGGCCCAAGGATTACTGACCAAATATTACTTATAACATTCGCGCCTGAGATACAAAACATCAGTAATTCGTGCCTCTGTAGGTGATACTCAAGTTCGCACCTTTTGGGATGAAATATCCTTTGTATATATCATCTTCTGTCGTGGTATGCGGAACACCCACCGAGACAGGGGGTCTCCACCGAAGTACCTCTCGGTATATGGCTTCCAGGTAGGGCATAGACTTTCGATCTTCGAACTCGGGGAGTCGTTGCTTGCCGACAACATGGTCGATTTCTGCCTGTGCCTTCTTCTGGATATCGGGGTTGATCGCCATGAGATAAATAAATGTTCCAGTTGCTGATCTAGTCTTTAGAGAATTCTGCATCAGACACGTTAAGATGACCGGATATTTCGTATTCAGCTGACCGTATCAGAAGCACCTGAACGAAGAGCGTTAAAGTTGAATATTGCTTTCGTCGCGATCAGAACTTATTGAACTCTTACCTGCATATGTAGTCGGTGCGATACTCAACACGGCATCTTCCTCCTCCTGAGTTGCACCAAGCGTAGCCTTCTTCTCATAAAAGCTTGAAACAAACGAGGGTTTCGCGATGCCTTCGGCCTATTTTCGAGTGAAAAGAAGTTTTAAGTGCAATGAACATCAATATTGACTGACCATTTGAGTTTTCACGAACTCCAGCGGTGTTTCCCGCATGAAGTCCGCAAGCTCCTTTGCTCTATCAGCCTCTCTCCGAGAAGATGCGCCAGGAAGCCATCCAGGAATGTTTCTTAGAATGGGGATGATGTTCATGAGACAACCACCAGGGGACATTAACGCCAATGCGATTTTGATACTCTCGTCTGCGGCTTCAATGACTGGATCTGTGAAGGCTTTCACATCGTAACCGTACATCGTGACCATTGGAATCGAAATTGAGAGCCTGTTGCAGTATCAGTGGTTGGTAAATAGTAAATACCAGAGATAACGGACATTTTACTGTGATCTTCAAAGTGGTCGGGATCATGGAGTAAACTGGCGAGTGCTTGGTTAACCTTTCGAGCAATCAATGGCTCATAATCTCTGCTTGCGGCCTGTCGGAAAGCTTGGTGGGAGAGCCTCCTGCAAAGTCTCCATTGTTCGCCGTACGCCATAAAAGCCATGCTATACGCCAAGCCGACCCTATTGATGCCACTTTTCAGGAGCCCATCCTAAGGCAAATCTCATAGAACGGGTAGACTTACATTTGAATGATAGGATAATACGGTCGATCGGAGTACTTGGATGCTCTGCGTTCAAACAATTCGTCGACATCTTTTCGTTTATTGAGGATGATGACGTGCGTCCCAAAGGCTCCTCCGTAAAGAATATCGCCTGTATAGAGACGTCAGACTTCAGCTTCATTGATCATTGTCCGGTAGAAGAGCAACACCTACTCCCGTACTTCCCACTCCAACTGGCATACTCCTCAGCAACATTCTGGGTCGGGAAATCCAACGCATTTCCAAGCAGCGGTAGCCCTTTGGGTCCAGGAGGATAAGGCGCAGGTTGCTTTGCAGAAGAGAAATATCTCTTGATGGTGACACTAGCAAGAAGTAATCCAATGATCAGAGCAGCGTCTACAGAACAACCCATGACTGTTTGTGTCGGCAAATGTGGAGGGATCACTATTGTACCGCCTGTATTTAACATTTAGTAACCCATTTATAACTGACACCGGGGCCCGAAACCCACTCACCTGCTCCCACCGTTGTGGTCATGAAGTCCATTATCTTCATTTTCGCTGTATCTCGTGGGGGGGTAAATATTCTTTGCTGCTCCCACACATAAGCTGAATGGTACTGACTGCCGAAATCTGGGACATTTCTTTGTCAATGTGTGCCCACAGAATTGGCGCTGTATCACGGCAGAATGTGAGCCCCGCTTCTCCGTTGCCTTATCACTAAAAAGAAAGACTTCTTCATGACTGTTCCAAGCTCCAAAGATATACACTTACACGCCGCGATATTCCCTTCAAGCCTTTTTTTTCACGAACATTGTTTGAACGGCATTGATGTATCTCCTCCTTTGACGTGGAAGTTTCGAATTTTAATCATTCCTAAGTTTGATGCAAGTTTTTTGTGATAAAATTGGGAATGTCGCTTTGGAAGACTTGAAGTTCGGAAGATCGTCATGGGAGTCAACAGAAAGTGTGTATTCGTGATATTGTGACAGAACTGTGACAAGAACACTGCTTCCGTGTTGATTGAATGCGTCCGATGGGAGAGTCTGGCTCAAATAAGTACGTCAGAGTAGGCCAGGCGAGCGGCGGGGACATGACCCGTATACATATATAATATCAGCAAGCATCGACGAATTAGGGCATCTTCCCCCTCAAGACGGCTCAAGATCGGCAGGGACTAGTAGCAGAAGAGGCGCCAATCAAGCGCCAATAATTTCAGAAACGGCCAACACCTATAGTTATTAAATAGTGGATATTGCTTTATCATGCATTACGCGCTCGCGTTTGATTGCTCGATCAGCTCCCTGACAGCTGGGTGTCGTGGTTTGATCGAACATTCGAAGGCCTTCTTATGTCTTTGTTCCCAATGAACACCGTGTAAATTTAAAGTACTCCATAAATCATGAAAAACCACTCACGTTAGGACTCCAAAGTCTTCGTAATCAGGACTGATCTCGATTTCACGTCCCGACTTGTCTCGCTTCTTGCGTATATCGAATGACGCCAGCATGGACGCAATCGTGAGCCATACCTACAGTATATGCCAAGAAATACAACATGAATCATCATCGTTAAAGCACCGAAATAGACGCCCATGCTTACAGTGGTGCTTCCGATATGTTTCCCAACACATATCCTAGTCCGGCGGAGCTTTATGCATAAGTGCAGCGCAGTCAAGAAAATATTGCACACCTTCGACCGAATCCAAAAGCAAGAACCTGATCATCCTTGTTCAATGAACCATCAGGATTAATGAACCTCTCAGGCTTGAAGGAATGAGCATCTGGGTACACTGTCTCGTCGTGTGCCATCGCCCTGGAAAGCCAAGATCAGTCTGATCCCAGGAGATGTTGCCTATGTTAATCTTATGACGACTGACCAGATATTTGCCATCACAGTAGCGCCTAAGATACAACAAATCAGTCGTGCACGACTCCGTAAGTGATACTGAAGCTCGTACCTTTCGGAATGAAATATCCTTTGTAAATATCATCCTCCGTCGTAGCATGCGGGACACCCACCGAGACTGGGGGCTTCCACCTAAGGACCTCTCGGTATATGGCTTCGATGTACGGCATCGACTTTCGGTCTTCCAATTGGGGAAGTCGTTGCCTGCCAACAACACGGTCGAGCTCTGCCTGTGCTTTCATCTGAATGTCAGGATTGATCGCCATAAGATAGATGAAAGTCTCCGTCGCTGATTTGGTCTTTAGGAAACGTTGAGTCAGGAACAAAAGGATATGATCAAGTAGCTCAACATCCGACTGACCGTGTCGGAAGCGCCTGAGAGTTGAAAGAAATTCATCGCCGTTCACATTATGACCATCGAAATTGAAATATCACCTGCGTATACAGTAGGTGCAATACTCAACACCGCATTTTCTTCCTGCTCAGTTGCACCGACTGTGGCCTTCTTCTCATAAAAGCTCGACACAAAAGAGGGCCTAGCGACGCCTTCTGCCTGTATTCAAATCGATCAATCGATACAGTGAGCATGGAGCATGATGCATCAAAAAAAAAAAAAAAAAAAAAAAAAAAGTACGAATAAACATAGGCGCCTGAACAAACGAGGGGGGTGTTCTTGGCAAGAGATTCAAAAGCTCGAGTGCCTGAGCAACGTTCCTCCGAACAAAGGCACCAGGGAAC
>JAIFHD010016848.1:0-11793 GCA_019721455.1 Psilocybe mexicana
GTAGAAGTAGCCTGGGGTGGGAGGAGGAGTTAAAGTAGCTGCTCTGTTAATGCTTGATTGTGGTAGAGCATCTACGGCTATCTTTAGAGCCTTGAAGGTGACGTCGAGAGGGCGACGGGTTTCGAAAGTTTAGGCCAATACAAAGGAGACCTCCATTTGAAGCGTGGATGTAGTATAGATCAGCTGGCTCCATTTCGAAGGACGCCCAAGCCCAGAAATAGTTTAAAGTTGCATTCCTAGTGGGTTCGAAAAATGTTGCGTCATAGGCGGTGGACCTACATAAGTTCGAGCTATGGCAAATTGACGAACGCTGATTGGGACTCTTCAATAATAGTTGAGTACAAAAGAAACTACAAGACGATAATGGTTAAGGTACATACAAGCCAACATCTCTACTGGACCCAAGGATAAATATATAAGACTACAAAGACAAGGGAATGGGGGGATGATTAAATTGAATATGATAGGGATACAGAATATTCATACACGAGACAAGATGCAAACAGCAATGGAAAGCGGAACGACAGTTGGTCATAAATGTGTCGTGAAAAAAAAAAGAGGGCAACAGAATGGCAAGAAAAGAACGTCGCAAGACGTACCAAGAGGGTATCCTCATCATTTACAAGGGTATAACCCGCAAGTCCTTCCGTATCTTCGGTTTAGACTGCGATCCATTCCCGCCGCCACCGCCGCCACTATCCAACCGATGCTTAAACCGTCTCAAAAACGGCACGCCGACGAGCGGAATCCCTCTCTCCACCACCGATAGTGCCTCTGGTCGCCCATCTCTATCCCACACGACGTCATAGGAACCCTCTTGCTTGAGATGGTTCGGACAGCGCTCCCTCGCCCAGCGGATATTGATTTGTTTGAGTTTGGGGTTGTATTTCAGTATACGGACCGCCGTTGAGAGCATTCGTTCGTCGAGATATTTGTGGCCTTTTGTGAGCGAGAACCGTTTCAGGGAAGGGAGGAGGTGCAGTTGGGATATCAGCTGCTTGAGTGGTTTCTATACGTGGCGTGAGATGGAGTCTGTGCGACCAGAAGTGATAGTGCACTTACGACAGTAAACGAGGTCGTACACATGAAATGAAAATCCGTAAGCTTCGGGCAGGCGGTGAGAATGGAGAAGAAGAAATGAGCGTGGTCTCTGTTCGGGTCGAGAACGTGTGTCCAGATGTCGAGACTTGTCAGGTTGGTCAAGCTCCTGAGGATGGGACACACAGCCGTCAGCCGGTTCTCGTAGACGGGTTCGCAGGTGAGGTCGAGCGTCTCTATTGCTTGTGGGTTGGGAAGCTCCGCTAGCTGCTGGTACACTCCGATAAAGGTGTCGAGGACCGGGAGGGCAGGTAGCGAGAGCTGCATGGATATGGCATCGGGAGACATCCACCTCTTGAAATTCCACAGGAAACGGATGTACTTCAAGTTGCAATGCCGATCGAGAAACTTGGACAAGGACGCCTCGGGCGTGCCGGTAAGCGCAGGGGGACCAAGGGTAAAATCAGGTTGGTATCCAAAGGAGCCGAGGGTAAGGGTATGCAGTTTGGGCCAGTTTCCGTTGACAATTTGGTCAAAGTCAAAGACGCGTGCAGAGGACGAGAAACTGCAGATCGCGAGTTCTTGCAGGTCTGGACAGCGTTCGAGGATCATTTCCCAGAACCGCGGTGGGATAATTTCGTGTACTGGAAATAAATCTGTAAGGTTGGGTCAGAAATAGAACAGTCTTGTCATGGTCGATGCTACCTGATCCTCCGAGGCCATGCCGAACGATGAGCGAGAAACTGGTCAGGTCGGAGAAGTTGAACAGCGAGCAACTTGGGGAGAGAGGCTTCGTCCCGACGTTGGAGAATACGCTTCTGAGCTCCGGACAGCTATAGAACGAGGTAAATTAGCAGTCGGCGGTGGTGTGGAGTAGGTGACATACTTGGCTCGTAGTGTCTCCCATAGGGAATCTTCGGGAATCTCGAGTCCATCCCAGTCAAATGTATGCATAGAACAGAGATCCTTGGAAATCTCCTCTATCACCGACACGACCCAGGATTCGCTGAGTGGTTCATCGGGTCGCGGCCAGGCGAGATAGTAGTTTGGTCTGACGGCGAGCTTGCGAATGAATGAACAGATGTCCTTTCGTTCTCTCAGCATATTGAGGGTAACACGACAGTTCTTGCTTGACTTTAGAGTCACTGTGTCGTACAGGGCGGGCATAAGCAACGCCCGCAGATGGGATGACTTTGCCCGCTTCAGTCCCTTTGTTCAATATTCATGAAAGAAACCGACTCACAGTTAAGCTAAAGTTCAAAATATCTGAAGGCGCCAACAGATCCACAATCTCCCTCACAATGTCCGCCGGAATAGAGCCCACTGCAGCAGCCGCTGGCGATGATCCATAGATGGATGTTCGGGTCGAGAGAGGGAGCTGGAAGAGGTTCTTGAAGCTCTTTCTGCGACTGCCTGTTGTCAAAGTGTCGCGAATGGCCTGGGAAGAACCATGGATTAGCGAATAGGAATTGAGGAAATGGGGAACAGCGGGAACCAGAAAACGCGAGGAGGATGAACCTGTCTAAGAACTCAAGGCTGCCGCCACTAATGTTGACGTTGACGTTTCGCGATGACAGCCATGACGCCATGGTCGACCGAGTTCACGTTCGACGCGTTGAACGAGCTCAGAGGCACAGAGCTCGTTTGTTATGTAAGCCTCTTTTCGTTTCGCACTCGTCCCCTTTTCAGTCCGCTCCACTTCCCATCCAATTCACCTTCCTTCCCTCGCATCCACTCCTCCCTCAGCTCCGCCGACCTTCATTTCCTTCCAAGAAGCGGGTCCCCAATCGCCAAGGCATGGCCTTTACAACGTTGAAAATGACCTGGAAACGGTGAAGAATCACAAATAACACGATCTACGACCAGTCAGCATGAAATCCTCTCGCTACACTGCAACAAACGTACCGTATCGCGTTGAACACAATGGCAACGCTGTGGAGAACATGGTTGGGCGATGTTGAGCGTTGTTATTGACCGAGTCAAACGCGCTACAGAGAGTTGAGAGTCAGTTTCTCGGACACGCTTTCTGGCATGTACTTACATACCGTCTATCTATCTCATACCCTCGCTGACGGTTCTCGCAGTCAACCACCCACTTCACGAACATCGACAACGACTCCCTGTAGTCACAGTGGTTAGCGGCTATCGGTCAGGGCTTGCACAGCCGTTTGTGTTACAACGTACGTTCCTCTTCGCTCCCCTCACCATCGTTGTCTCTGACGATGACCTTCCCAGTTAATGAACGACTCTATACTTCACCCCAGCTCACCAACGCCCATGGTTCCGTAACCAGCAAACCTCCATTACCCAACAACCGACTCGACCCCACTGCTTCAACGCGATCTGCGATTGCGGCAAACACAGCACCACCTCTCTATTCCAGCTCTCATTGCCCTTCACGTTGCCTCATCCCTGAACTGAACCACCGAGGCCATCCCCACTCTCTACACGTCACCAACAATGTCCTGCACAGCCAGCGGTTAGCTTTCGTCGCCGTTCGGGTTACAAGGTACGTGCCTGTTCTCAAACCAACCCATCGTTGCCGTTGCCGTTGACGTTGACGAACGACCCCTCCCAGCACCGACTCCACCCCACTTCCCAAACTAAATTTGCGATGGCGGCGAACACATCAGCAAGCGAAAACAAGCACAACAGAAGGGAACCCGACGTACCGAGAGTCGACCACCAGCAGTGCCGACGCTCATTTTGAGCCCAGTCGATGATGTGGACGTAGGGGTCTAGCATTGTCTGCAGACACGACGGGGCAAACGACAGGGGTTGTCAGCTGCACTCACAGCGGTTAGCTTCGGTCCATCGCTGTTTGTGTCACAGGGTACGTACATTTTTCATTTCCGACCCCATCATTGCCGTTGACGAACAACCCTCCCAAGTCATGCACGACAACCGACTCCGCCCCACTTCCCAAACACGATCTCTAAGGCGGCGATGGTGTCAGCAGAAAAAGAAGAAAACGACCAAATGACTCGACTTACCCATCTTCGTTCGCCACGAGTGTCGAAGCGCGGGTTCATGCCAGGCACTGTCAATGATGAGGGCTACAGGGGTTGAGGATCGGGCGACGGCCATGGCACTTCATCTGCTGCTACGACGTGGCGCACACGACAGGGGTTTTCAGCGACCGGAGGTGAAAACGATTCGCTCTGGCTTACCGCAGACCCTTCACTTCATCGCAAACCACGACGGCCAACCCGACCTTCGCCACTCACTTCAACGTAGAGCACTGCAACGTCAACGCGGCAAATGGGATGGGGTGTCAGTAGGAAAAGAAAACAGCAAAGTGAAATGGCACTTACGGTGAGCACTGCACAATGTCCCGAAGCGTGGTAGTTGCTGATGGTATCCATACGCCCTAGAGCCACGAGTCAGCGGTGGAAACGACGACGAGCGAGACCCACCAAGCGATCCGGGACCTCCTCGCGAACCACGATGCGCAACGGCACCTCCAAGACGAGACCTACAACCATAGCGAGCGAAGAGGGTATATCAGAGGGCGACAACCACGACGACGGGAAGACTTACCCAAGGCCATCCTCGTCGCCAAGCTCGGCGAAGGCAGGCCTGTATGGCGAACGACGAGCATGGGGTAAACGACGAGAAGAGGAGTTGGAAGAGGAGAGAGGAGGAGAGATGCCTGAGCTGGGGATTTGACGAAAATCCTTGCCAGCATTTATACACCCCAACAACCCATACACGTACGTCCCTGCGTTGTTCTCTTGTGAATGATTTTGTTGATTCTAGGTGCACGCGTACGTACAGCCAATATCGCCGGCGCTAAGTCCGGTGTCGTCATCTTTGAATTCTCCTCCCGATCTCGAGCATCATCCCCTCCAACTGCCTCCTCCGTTCAGTCTCTTCGCTGCAGCACCCACCTATCCTGACCAATCGCCTCCCAGGCCTTCTGTGTAAGTCCCTTCCGCCCTTTCTTTTGATTCTCACTTGTTTAATATCTTCGATTCTCTATAGATTGCACGAGGATCTCGCTGAGGAAGAAAGGTATGTGGCCGTCTCGTTTCTCAGTCCATACGTTCTAATCTTCCAAACAGTGTTCTCATCGGTGTTACGTGCACGTAAAACAACCCAATATCATCCGATTTACGTCCAGAAAATGGGACGATCGCTCCAAGACGCCGTCTACTCGTTTCAAAACAAAATGGTATGTTCCTCTCGCTCCATATTGTACATGTAAAATACTTACGTATCTGATGAACTATCATCAGAACATCTCCCGTTAAACCAAAGACAGCGCGAAACGAATGGACTCACGAATCTGCGATGGACAGAGGCCCAGACGTTAGACGGCTTACGCCTCCCTCGTAAGTCCATCTTCTTTCAAATTTCATGCTCCGTGTCTCATTTACGATGGGCTGATGGAATGTTCTCTTTACGTTTAGGCTCTGGGAAACCGAGAATCGCGATTTACGGAACGCGGATGCGAAGAACGGGCTGTTGAGTTGAGGAGATTTGCGGTTGGGGGGATGGAGGAGATGTTCGGGAGCTTGGTAGTCCAAAGGTGTGTGGTGTATCTTGAACCTCCCTCGCCTCTTGACCTCATATCCCCTATCCATAGCAGATAATATGTCCCATACTATTCCGTTGTTCTTTTCGCTTTGCGAGAGGGCGGTGTGGATAGGAAGTTCGTTGAATACTCTACCAGACACCTCGCTGCTCGCATGCGCAGCGGTTCGTAAGATGCAATATACATACCTGACATATCTCCGAGACCCTGACCGTTGCCAGGGGGTGTTTTAAGTTGTTCCCGAATGGTGGAATTCATTGGAATTCTGTCGAAGAGGCGAATTGGGGCTGGAGGAGGAGGGCCGTTTGGATGGTGCTATTTTGACCATGACCTGTATCCCTCTTTCATCGTTGGATGATTGGGATGTGTGCATGATAGAATTTATCTTGTGTCGTGTTCGTGTATTTGAAAGTACTGGTAGATTTGAATGATCAAGATATGTTCAATGAGATTCAGATATTCAAGACTTGTATGAGTATCATCCGAGGTTCTGAGATTTTCAAAGAAGGTCTTAAGAATATCCTGTAGGTACTATTTAATACAATCCCAATAATGCCGAAGCACAGGAGTGTTTGAGTACTGAAAGCCGCACATTGCAATGTAAACGCCCTGCTGAACTTCTCGGGCGCTAAGTTGAACTTGCACGCTTCTCTCGCTTCGTCAATGAGATCTTCAGTCTCCAAGCTATGTTTATGAACAGCATCAATACACTAGAATGCCTGGACCATCGAATACGAGAGGTAAATTCCAGATATACTACTAGATCCTCTTCAACGGCATGTTCGAGCAATGGAACCACCGTCCATTGAATCGCTAACGGCGAGTCCATGTTGAAATCTCGCATGCTTGGATACTGACAAAAGATTTCATTTAGAAGCGTCGATGCGTTTGGTAATAGCACCACAGCTAGGTCCGGAGGCGGGAATTTCTTTGAAACGAGTGGAGATTGGGAGTAAGGGATGGAGGAGAGGATGGTGGAGATATCCTCATTTCTGCATCGACATACTGTCCGGTCTGTAGTGAAGTAGTCGGTAGTTCAGAGCCTACTCTGATACTCACCTACCATACCCTCTTCAACCACATAGATTGAGTTAAGAGGTGTAAACGGCGGATACGCACTCCAGATGAATCGGGACGCCTGATGAGCGCGTACGCTGGAAATGCCGCGATGTTCAGCGGCGAGGTTCAATTCGGGTCCGTTCACGGTTACCTATTGCAGTGATAGAACTTACGTGAGCTTCTGATATTCCTGGATCGTTTGAATTCGAGGCGAACAGAGAACTGGGACAGGAGGAGGAGGACTGGTCTGCCGACCCCCGAAGGTGTGTGAGGGTCCAGGGACGTTTGAGGTTGGCTCTCTGGTCGACCGGAGACAGTATTAAATGTTACCTGCGTACCCAGAGACGTGGAATATACATTTTTTTGTGACCATGAACCTCGGTGGAATTGGAAATACCCAGATTCGATGTGAATGTCGAATTGATCTTCGAGTAAACGTTTCCGATCCTAACGCGCTCGACTTGATGCTAATATCAGCTATACGTACATCCAATTAGTTCAGTATGGAAGCGGTGATGTAATATAGAAGCGTACCTTGAAATCCAGGCGTTTGGATGTGGTTGAAAGTTGCGAAAGGGGGGAGCAGGAGGACATGGTGTGATCTTCCCGATTCAAGCCGTTTTTTGCATCTCGCTTGTTGTATCGGCTAGAGAGACTATATTTCAGTTGAATAGATGTGAGAGAGCGTATTCATGAACCGAATTTGTGTCGATTTTGAGCATTCCGTCCAGTTTATCCTAGCAGAGAGGAATCCGGCATGTGGGCGCTTATGCAATTTTCTTCAAACGGGAGGCGCGGGCACAATACATTTAGCAAAGACGACTTCATTAAAGCTATACAAATACATTGAGGTCTATTTGAACTGCCTTGGAGCCAGGTAATCATGGATAACAATGTAATACTGACATATCATTGTATGAGTAAATCTCGAGGCAAAGACTCGAGAACTTGAAGAAATTTTGAGCATCTCTATTCACGTATCTCAGAAAACACGCCAACTGGAACCAGTATAATGTATATTAGCACGAATAGTTGACGTAGAGCTGTGTATTGCTATTGTCTTGCAGATTTGTGATGAGATCTCGAGGGCAAAGACTCGAGAACTTGAAGCGAACGCACCGTATTCCCCCAGAATGCCGTTCAATCCAGGCCCAACTAATCTCATGAATGCTAAGCGCTAAACATTGATTTCAGCGCAGTGACATGGTGGTGTGATGGGAGGAGCGTGTATGTATATACGAGCGGGTCTGATCATCTTCCACGGATGAACGCCGTCAGGCCTTATTAACTTCGTAAGGCGCCCTTCAACCGAACATAACTACAGCCGCGCAGGTGCGTGAAATCCAGGGTTCATGAAACGAAGTGATCGGGATCCAGTGGGAGTAAACGAGAAGATGAAAGTTTGTATATTAATATCTGCTTTCGAAATCTGAATGAAGAGTGACGTACCATTTTCCCAGTCTGAATTTCGAATCTCATACTATCCCGTCGGTCTCGCCCTTTGAATTGGAGCTGGGAAAGAATAGACAATCAGAGAGGATCGTCGAGAGAAACCCAGGATGTGCCTCATACCTATTCTGGGTCTTTGGGCTACCGCGCTCGCACAACCACTGTCCCGATATCTGCCGCTTGGCCCCAAAAATAAAGTAGCGTGCTGCCAGGAGTCCTGTTCCATGAGCGGGGAGTGTCTAATCATGAGGGTAAAGCAGTGGGAATAGAAGACTGCGGGACGCACGAAAGTTTTGTCATCTTCTTGAAATTCGGTAAGAAATGAAATCTGGCCAAGTTTTATGAACATTGCAAGCGGAATATGGCCATAAAATGAAGGATTTACTCACCATCGCTGCCCGAGCGATCTCACGAAGTGTGCCAGGGGGGAGCTTCAAGCTGGAGTGTCCGCACCATGTGCGGGCCGTTGGCGCAATTCTGTGGAGGTAGTTAGTCATATTTGTGGTCAGTCGGAGGCTCGGAGCGAGCAACTCACAAATACTATGATCTTCTGAGAGATTCTCTGCCACCAGCCTGAGCGAGCTTCCTTTGTCTGAGGGTCTGAGGAATAAAACTGTGGGGCGATGCTGTGGGTGTCGGAAATCAAGAGGTGTGAGGAGTACTTGCTGCTCGAGATGTAAATCTACTCACATGAATTGCTCCGAGATTAATTCAGAGACACATTGGGCATGGCACGCTGGTGGAGACGATGGGTGTTGATATTGAGCAGAGGAGCAGGTGGTGGGAGAAGTGGGAAGTTCTGAATGAAGGCTGTCGTGGTCTAGGTGCCAACTCCGAGAATTCCGAGTAGGGTTGGTAGGTTCTGAGTATTCCAAACTCTAGTCTACTGCCAGCACACCCAGATCAATGTGACCGGAGGTAAGTATGTACTCAAGATTCAAGAATGTGATCGGACATCAATATCAGGTAAATGTTCTGCGGTATCCAAGTCTGGTTTTGTGATAGGAGTCTCTCATTGGAACCATTGTCTCAAATAATTCATTCACTCAGATAAATTCCTCTGAAATATTGCTCAGGAATATTGGTGTGTTAGCCATGCTAGCAAACCAGTATTCCTGAGCAATCTGGAGAGGAACATTGGAGAACAAGTCAGGCTCATAATCGGTTAGCGTGATTGCGGAGATCAGTGCCCTCATTTACTCAATGAACTATGGAAGAAGATCAAAAGAATTTACCTCATTTCGACCCTTTTTCGCGACCAGCCAGGACGTGATCAGGACGCGACCGCGCCTTTCAACGAACCTGACAGACAAAACAAGCCATAACTGTGATGTAAGCCTTGGAGTATATAAAGGGTACACACCTCTCTTGGTTTGAGTCCAAACCCTCACCTTACCCTGTCACTATGCCCGTCCGTGTTGTGGTCTTACCGCCTGAGCTCATCGTCGTCGATGATGAAGTCCATGGTCTCACGGTCGCTCATCCATATCCGGTATGTTTGTTCGTTGTGTGGTTGCCAAACAACCTCCCTCACTTTCCGTTCCCAGATCAGAGATCTCTTTCTCTTCTGTGTCCACCCATGGCCCTCGTCGACGTCTATCCCTTGCTTTTGAGCAAGGTACATTTTATTTTCATTGTTCCGTTTGAAGACCAACTAACCACACACTATCAGAGCCATCATTTACGTTGAAGACTCTCAGGACCCGTTATCAGAGCTGTGAACCCAGGTGTGTATCCAAGTTTCGTCGTCGTCTCTCCTTTCTGACCTCTCTTTCAGACATTTATCTCGAAGACTATCATGTACAACTCTTTGATACGCCCCAACATCACCTAGGTATGTTCATGATCAATTTTACATCATGTTTTCATGCTAATCTCGTTTCAAGATTGTCATGGAAGGATCCGTTCCACGCAATCGCCCATTACCTGGCCCCCTTGAACTGACGCAACGTATCGATTTCCCGCGAAAGCATTGCCGTTACTGTGCCTCGGAGATGGAAAGGTGGTGGTGGGCTGTTTGTATGCCGACCGTATGGTCGTGGACTTGGTACGTTGATATATATCTTCATTTACATGCCATTTTCTTATTGATTTGATGTATAGAACCTTTGTCCGACGCTGTAGCTGCAGGATGATCAACTCGGACCATGCCACACACCCCCAAAAACGTCGACACGATATATCGACTTCCCGCGAACGCCCCGTTGACGTGATGATCTTGCAAACCATCCCACGCGAATACTCACTACCAGCCCACCAAGTCCCGAGGCAACGTATCGATTTCCCGCTAAAGCCTCGCAGCGATGGTGTGACAGGAATGGAAGGTGGTGGGGGGTCTGCATGTTTGTCTAACGTGTGGAATACTGGGTACGTTCATACATTCATAAAACATTTCTTTTCTAACTCGACCTTAGACTCATCGCATGCTGTGACCCAACATGATCCATGGCCTGCCACAGTTCCCATCAATGCCCCACCAACGTTGACACGACGTATCGACTTCCCGCAAACGCCCCGTCAACGTGACGATCCCGCACACTCAGCTTAACGTCTCCACGACGTATCGACGCCCCGCAAACGCCTCTCCATGCCCCACCACTTCATATCAACTTCCCATGAATGCCTCGTCGACGTCGACACGACGTATCGAGTTCCCGCGAACGCCGCTTCGACATGAATATCCTGCACCCTCAGCTTAATGTTGACGCCCCGCAACGCCAACGCTATGCATTCAACTGCCTTCGAACACCCCTCCATCTTGACACCACATATCGACTTCCCGTGAGCACGGTTAACATCGACGCCACGTATTGACTTCCCGCGAACGCCCTCGGTCAGCGTTGACACAACATATCAACGTCCCGCAAACCCCTCTCGGTGTTAACTTGATATTCCCGTGAATGATACGTCTCAAGCCGTCTCGCGAGGGGAACAATGTTATGGGATACCAAGGTATGTATACCATTCATTCTCGTGCGTATGTTACTGAAGTTGTGTTCTCTAGCTATGCCCGCCTCGGTCCTGAGTCCACGTTAGGCATCCGACACTACGTATCCACCCCAACACGATTGGCTGACTTGGTGTAAAAGGTATATACTCCCCGTTGTTTCCGATATGACGTGTCACTTATTCTTTTCTACCAGATTGCACGACCTTCTTTCGACCGCGAAAACGGTGTGTATTCCATTGTCTGCCTACTTCTCCTGTGAACTTACTACTCTCCAGGCATTTCCTTCGCCTCCTTGCCATTTCCTGGAGGAGGTATGTACGTTGTAGACAGGTAGATACGTTCTCGCCCCCCACTGCCCTTCGGGGGGGGAGAACCTCTGCTGGTAGGGAGATGGAAGAGAGTTCGAGGATGCGAAGTTCATTCGCTTTTCATCAGGGTCGACGATTTCCTGACTTTTGTACTATTAATATCGCAAAAAAACCACTTTTGTTTCGGAGAAAAGTACATATTAGGCAATGTTCGTAAGGCAGGGGTTGAATCGGATGTCTGGTTGGGAGTTGCGAGAGAGCCGTCGTTTTGAGAGGGGATGGTAGTCGGGGCGTTGAGATGAGACATGGTAGTAGAAGTAGCCTGGGGTGGGAGGAGGAGTTAAAGTAGCTGCTCTGTTAATGCTTGATTGTGGTAGAGCATCTACGGCTATCTTTAGAGCCTTGAAGGTGACGTCGAGAGGGCGACGGGTTTCGAAAGTTTAGGCCAATAC
>JAIFHD010017057.1:0-30769 GCA_019721455.1 Psilocybe mexicana
AATCTGACAAGGGAATATTAACACAACACGACAAACACCAACTGGACTAGTGTGCGTCAGGGGCCCAGTTATTCTGGCTAAAATGTACGTTCTACAATCCTATGTAGGACAGCCTAGAACCTGGAGGCCACATGTCGTGAACTGTATCGGCGCGTCAAGTCGCGTCAACTCGCGTTGACTCGCGTTGACTCGCGTTGAGTCATGTCAACCCATGTTCAGTCACTTCCAGTGGGTCAAGTATGGTCAGGTATGGTCACTAAAGTACTTCCAGTGGCTTATGAGACTCATCCATGTTCAGCACTGAGTTGACGTCGAGTCGCGTCGACTCACGTCGAGTCGCGTCGACTCACGTCGACTCAAGTTTGGTCAGACTTTATCATGCTCACTTGTGTTCAGTGAGGCTCCCTAGTGTTCTCCCTTATATCCAGGTACTACACATCTCAAAACTACTGCTATACCACCCTTGGTGCCCACAGAAGCTGTGACTATAGTGGTAGAGCCTTTCTGCTGAGTAACTTCCAAATTTAGAAAGTTGTGACACAAGTGTGACACGAGCCGTGCTCGCTGTGCTGTCAGGTCCTTTGGTTAAATCAACACCTCCTTGTGATTGAACTGTCCCGGGGCTTGACAATTTGAGATCTCTAACTTCCAATCATGTTTACTCAGTGTCGTTATTCCCTCGAGGTCCCAGCATCCTCAAGTTCGATTCTTTTAGCAGCTCAGGCCGTCCTTCGATCCAAAGACCATGTCATTGCCAAGGACTATGCTAATACGTGTTTTCCACCAGTCTGCGGTGGGCACAAAAATGTAGAACGAAATAGAGTTTTGCAATTTAACTATATGTTGGAGCCCCAGAATACCTACCTAACTTACTGTCCTCTATTCAGGAAGGCATTCTTGAGAATCTCCATTTCCATGGGAGTGATGGTATCTCCAGTTTTTCGTGCAGCATGCTCTGCTATTCTCTGCACAAACTGAGAGACCTGTTCCGGTGGCCACAAAGAAACCCCAAAAAGAAACTCGGCATTGACGCATCCAAAGGAGATGAATGCATCACGAAGGTGGGTCATGGAGGGAATACATTGGTTGAGGAAATCAAAGACGGCATCCACCCCTGGGTTTGCAGGTTGCGGTCGTTTCTCCTTGTTCAAATTTCTTTTCTCGATAATCGGAGGGGTAGTGGAATTCACGAGGTGTGGTGGGGGGTTTTTGGTCGTGGGAGCATCGGAAACTGGGGCTGATTTGAAAAAGGAGTAGTCAGAAAAATTGTTTGCCTTCTGGGAACATTATTTCTTACATTTTTTGGATCGGCTTGTTTTGGAGGGTCCGGCGACGTTTTCTTCCTGGGGAGGGAGTCTAGGTTCACCCTTTTTCCGAGGTTTCCCAATCTTGACATGGGGAGGGATGTGGGTTACGATGCTGGGCGATCTTTGAGTGTTTTGATTCCTTTTATTACGTTTTGAACGACGATGATTGTGGCTTTGACAGACAAAGTGGATGCAGTGCGTCAACATCTCTTCTTTGTCAGGTCGGTCGAAAAAGTCAGGGAATTTGTCGCGGATCTAAACTCGAGGATCAGAAGCGTAAGGACAATATGACAATATAGACATACGGCGTTCTTTATCTTCCGGAATTTGTCCCGTTGATCCGTGGGCGTCTTTTCAATGACAAGGTGATCCACCGCCATTTTGTGGAAGAAATGCTTGAACGCATAGGAGTCAGCCCATATACTACGTCTGTGATGACGCGCTCACCTTCATCCGGTCTGCTAACACTCCCTGGGGGTCGTATTCTTGTAGAGCAGCGCTCAAAGTGGGACGGGAAATTGTGTTTGGCATATTGAAAAAAGATGCTTGTGGGAGGATGAGACGTTGTGTCTTGAAGCTGAAATGAACGCACTTAAATACCGTGAGGACTCGCGATCATAAGTCTAATTTGAGTTCAAATTGAGATTTTGATGGGCTGATATTAAACAAAGACATGATCAATCTTCAAATTGAGATATTGACGCGTTGACATTAAACCGAAGAGGCGTTCAATCTTCAAATTGAGCTTATGAGGCGTTTGTAAAATTGAGTCTTTGACGTGTTGATATCTAACCGAAGACGCGTTCAATCTAGCTTTTGACGCATTGAAATTAAACCGAAAACACGTTCAAGCTTAAAATTCAGCTTTTTACGCGTTGATATCTAACCGAAGACGCGTTCAATCTGCGAATTGAGCTTATGAGGGGTTGACATTAAACCGAGGGGGCGTTCAATCTCCAAATTGAGTCTTTGACGCGTTGATATCTAACCGAAGACGCGTTCAATCTTCAAATCTAGTTTTTGATGCGTTGACATTAAACCGAACACGGGTTCAAGCTTAAAATTGAGTCTTTCACACGTTGATATCTAACCGAAGACGTGTTCAATCTTCAAATCTAGGCTTTCACATTAAACCGAATACGCATTCAATCTTCACATTGAGCTTTTGACGCGTTGATATCTAACCAAACACGCATTGAATCTTCAAATTTAGCTTGCTACGTGTTGAGATTAAACCGAAGATGCGCTCAATGTTCAAATCGAGCTTTTGACGCGTTGACATTAAAACCGAACGCGGGTTCAAGCTTAAAATTGAGTCTTTCACACGTTGATATCTAACCGAAGATGTGTTCAAGCCTGAAAACACCCAATGAACACGAACGAAACCCTGAAGAAGTCAAGTAAAAAGCCTCAAGTCTTTTCTGACTAATAAAATCCTCTCCACCCGCTCACCGCCCGATTTTTGTCATTTCTGGTCCCCAACTGCGATCTACAGGTGGAGAGGCCTGGTTTCCCGGGCTGGAAAGGTTGGGACCACATCACTAGGTGTATGATGATCGATGTTTTCATTCTAAATCACTTTTCCCCGTTTTATCGGAAATTTAAGGGGAACAATGGACAAACAAGGGGAATAATGCCACAACAAATGACAGCATAGATCTATTTTTAAAATTTGTGTAAATATAGATCACTTTGTTCCAGACCGCTTCCCTGCCACAGAACGCTTTTTGAGTTGGGTTTTCAGCTTCTTCTGTATCTTGGTATCTCCGCCAGTTCTTCTTGAACGCGAAACATTTCCGTATCTTTACAAAAAATGGTCAAAATTTTTAGGAAATTCGGTGGGATAACTAAAACCCACGTGCTCTCCTGGATCCTCTTGGAAAGTGTCTTAGCGTTGACTCGTACCCTGGTCGCACTTCTCCTCTTCTCCTTTTTTATATTCCTAACCTTCATGCACGATGTGTTCACGAAGAACTCGAGGCTTCTAACGGAACCAACCATCTTTGAAGGCCACACAATGCTTCTTTTCCCCTCTTTTCTGCTAGCCGGCAGGGTCTGGAGCTTGGAGAAAATGAGTTCGAGGTCCTTTGTTAGACCACATAAACCATCTTTTTTATATGTATCATAGAACCGGTAGTATAGGGAAAGATATCCTGAATCCGTGGTGTTGAAGGGTTCAAAAATAGAGGACTCAACGTCCTGTTCCGGGGGGAAAAACAGGTGCATTCGTTCTGAAAACGACAGTGTTGTGGACTTCTTCCCTATTCCCTGGGACTCCAACAATAGTGGATTGAGAGTGGGTGGATTAACACATATTTTTTCTTGGATGGACTTCACGCTCCACATCTTCATAGCTTCCTCTAATGTTTTCGTTATCGATGGTCGGTACACTGTGGTCTCGTTTATGCATTTCCAGACCTGATCAGTGAAGGAAATGAATATCCTCTCTGTTTCAGGATGTACCATATCACTTCTGGAAAGGACCGCCGGTTGCTTTATGAAGGTTTTGTATTCTTCCTTGAGAAGGCGTTCAACTGTTTCCATTTGGAGGACCTCTCCCCATGGGTGTTCCTTTGTGAGAGACGATCGGACAAGTGCGAGGGTTCCGGGTTCCACCTTGGAGGATTTTTTTTCTTTGAATGGAGTTTTGTATTGTAAAACCAGCTTTGGAGGATCCTCATCCTTCACATCTCCGATCTTGAGAGACCTTTTGTGCAGCTGGTGGATGAAAAGCATCCCAAATCTTTGCATTACTCCTTCGTGCTGAATGTCGCGGAGGACCTCAGCCACCTCCACACTTCTTAGTCGCGGGGTGACCATTGTGTGCCTTATAAGGTGCAGTATGAGTAGGGAAACAAGGCGATAGTTTTTGGCCCTGATGTCAAAATATCTCTGGTGCAGGGCTCTGAGGTCTTGAATCCTTCGTGAAACAAACTGGAAATAAATCGTTGAAGGTATCCACAAAATCAGTTTCTTTGATCTCTGGACTTTTTCCTGTTTCTATCCGTCACATATCTGTGGTATATGATGGTAATGAAGACTTACACCTGAAAAGTATGTTTCGAGGAGTGGAAGAATTGCCCCTGACAATCCGCGTATCTCGTCCCGTACTCCATAGGACTTTGATCTTCCATAATGGAGAAGGTTCAACCACTTGTTCGTTTGGCTTTTGAACTTGATCGAGTTGGAAATTATGTCCGCTTCTGAACATAGATATTCGCTTCCTCCAGGGTTTCTCACCACCTCATAGGCCAGGGTGTAACTTATCCTACTCACAATATGGGACCGACCCTTTTCCTTCCAACTCATCTCAGCCTTCATTCCTCCATGGTACGCATGTGTTCCAAAGTGGTGAATGGTGGGCTGCTTCGATCCCATGGACTCGTACTCTTGGTTAAGCATAGGAATTCTCCAGAACCCGACCAGGTTTTGATTGTGAACAGGATGATAACCTATCCCAATATCCAGGTAGAGCTCCCCCTTGTTTCTATCCTGCATGACTTCCCAGTCTAGTTCGGGAAACTCTTTCTTGATGAGGTCGAAGGAAGGAGAGGTGTTGGGAGGAGAGTTTGGAGGAATGCACTGCTTTGTTGTAAGCTTCATCCCACGAGCGTCCGCCACGAAAAAGTAAGATCGAAACAAGGAAAGAAGATCATCAGATGCCACTAATTCCTGAAGCTTTTGTCTGAAACGAAGAACATTTTCCCCAATTATGTTGGCGTTCTTTCCCTTTCTACCCCCAGTCCTGTCACTTATTTCCTGTAGGGTTGAGGGCTGATATTCCGAGAACCCCCTCGTGTGATTGAAAGCCTGGTTGTAAGCGGGTAGGATGGCGCTCTGGTGCCAGTATTCCGCCAGGTAGTGAGGAATTATGGTGGAGTATCGGTTCCTTTCGTTCTTCTGTATCATCCTCGGGAACATGACATATATGTTCACCCGCGTGTCGCCTGATCCACAGAATCCCAGGGGAATGTGTGGAATTCGGCTAAGAGGAACCTTTTGGCACTTTCTCTGGGTGGGTTCCTGTAACTCGTTTTCATCGGCGGGTGGATACATGATTCTGACATAGACGAAGTTATTTATTTCGAACGCAGCATTAATTCCAAGCGGAGGAGTTAGGAAGAGTTCAAAGGAGTTAACATGGAAATCCGTTGCGCTTGTAACCCAAATCATGCTGTCAAGGTCCAGTGATATCTTGACGTCGTCATTGTTCAAAACGACATGGTCCTTTTCCATGTCTAGAGCAATGTACTTGTGACGTCCGTCCTCAGCAGTTTCGTGACTCTTTCCACGAACTAGAACATGTTGGCTCTTCGTGGATCCAGGTTCGTTCCCTGCTTCTGAAAGGATTTCAGATATTCCAAGGTGGGTTGTATCCTGATGTTGTGACGAAATGGGAACGCAATTCCCAGAATTTCCAGCCTCGGAGAGGGAGAAGATGGAGGGAGGTTCGGTATCCTGGGTGGGGATAGTGTTGAAGAAAGATGGAACCAATCTGTATCCTCTGTCCGTCCAATTTGATGTGTTGTGAGGAAGCAGACGATACCCCCCCTTTGTTAGAAGCCAGGTGTTGGAGCTTTGAGGTGGATGGGATGGGCCTGAGGGTATTGGGGAAGACATGTAATCATCATAATCAAGGTCCCCTCTCAAAACCCCCTCGGTGATGTATGACTCCTGAGGAATGTCTTTGAAGGATTTCTGTCTGGCCTTGGGGAGGTGATGGGAGGGTCCATGTGGTAAACTTTCCCCTGAGGTCACCGATGTGGATGTAGATGAGGAACCAGAGTTGTGATATTGCGTTGATGCATCGTCATTTACGTCCATTTCTTCTCCTTCTTCTCCATCCAGGATATGGGAGGAACATTGTTTGCACATCGCTAGAGACCTGTTGAATGAAATGCTGGATGTCTTGATCCACTGAAATTGCAATAACCCGACTCCCAGCTCTTCACATGTTCTCTCTGAGGCTGATATCCATTTTCCAGTGTTCCTTTCCTTCAGGAACAGCCAGTGCCCACTGTAGCGTACACAATGGGAAAGGGTCTTGACAAATATTCTCTGCATCATGAGCCTATCGCACTTAGTCCTAGGAGGCACAGGAATTCCATAACCGTCGTCGATCCACTTCCATCTTCCGTGCAGTGCGTCCTCAACCATCGACACGACTCGGGGACCAAATTGAACAGATCCCTTGAGAACCCTTCAGTCTGTAAAATCGCACAATTTGTACATTTTTTCACATACCGTTATCCAATTTCGATACATTATTTTGTTTGTTTCAACAGGTTCTGGGTCCCATTTGAAGCATATTGCCAAGTTTACCCATGTACGATGGACAAACAAGGATGTAGATGTTGGTCGATAGTCGGTATGTCCGCCAAGGATCAAGACACGTCTTTTGGAATAGTTGTATACAAACATCTCCGGACGGGATGTGTCGACCCTCAAAAGAAAGACCAAGGTCTCTGCGAGAATGGATTGCGACTTGATTCCATATTTATTCCTGACAAATTCAAGTGAAGAATCGTCCAATCCTTCTTCCCGAAGTAAGATTTCGACGGTGTCCAGGTCAATGTACAAGGCTGAAGAATCACTTGACGTGCTCTGATTCTTGGTCTCCAGCCATTCAGCAAGAAGGTTGAAATTTATGATGGAGCATGATACTTCTCCCTCGGGCCTCATCTCCTTCAATTCTTTCCAGCATGTCTCCCATATGGCCGGGTTAGATAGTATATGTTCTTGAGAAATAGTTCAGTCCTAGTTTCCATTTTGAAACTGAGTAACAAGAAAAAAAAAACCGACCTGGGGAGCGGTCGGAGTGTGATGGAGGATCGGCCTCTTCGGATGGGGTTCCTCCTGAAGTCTCAGAAGATTGTCGGAAGCTTGTTCCATCCTCATCAGAGCTGTTTCTAGAACCCTGAATACAGGAAAAAATCAGTCGCAAGGGTAAAACATGTAAAAAATGGCGTGTACAGGACCGTCAGAAAAACGAAAAGAATTCTATCACAATGTCAGTTAAGATGGGTTATTCAAGTATGGGAAGATACACAGACCATTTCAATCTCTATTTCCGTATTATCAATCATGGAGACGTTATCTGCGTTCTATTAAAAAACAATTCCAGTTGACACATTTGACCACAGGGTGGGAGACATACATTCTGCACGAGTACATCCGACATGGTGAAACTGGGGACGCTGTGAGAGATAGACCTGTCATCGTGATCCTTTAAGACAATAAAATCGGGATAAAACACAGATACACTGATTCGAATGAGAAACGCACATGATCCCTGAGAATATCTGACATCTGGAGACTCGGAACACTTTCAGCGTCAGACCTTAAGTCGTGATCCTTGACACGGAAAGAATTGTACCACATTAGCACTCAATAAAGACACAATCACTGATTGTGACAAACATATTCCATGAAAATATCCGACATTTTGAAACTAGGAACACTTTCTTCTTCATCCCCAATGTCGTTGTCCTTCAAATGGAGAAAAAATTGAAGTTAACATAGGGACGAAAATATCGATTTCTGTAGAAGACGCACAAATTCCCTGAACACATCCGACATTTTTAGACTGGCAAAACTCTCGGAATTAGACAGCATATCCTGATCCTTGAATACCCAAAAAGAACATTAGTTTAAAATTTTCAACACTTGAGATTAATACTCCGGGGAGCACAGGTCCGACCTTCTGACTGTCGTTCCTCCCGTTCGATTCCTCGTCCTGGAAAAAAGGTCCAGGAATTTTTACAAAACCACCTAATTGTACACAAACCTTTAATTCGTTTACAACCTTCAAATGATGTGTCATGAGTCCCCCAGTACATAATAAGGAGACACAGACTGACTAACCATATCGTGTATACCTTTCTCAATGTCTTCAATATTGTTGGTTGTCTTGGAACAGTGTGAAATTTTGTCGAACTATATTCCGGGGCTTAGAAAGTCCCTTTGTTCATGAAAAAGGACCTATACATTTTCTGTAGATCCTCCAATCAAGTTGAACGGTATTGGAGGGCCTCGTTCCCAAAATACACCGCGTTTTTTCTAATGGCAACAAATTATCATCCTCGTCCAAAAGCCATGATGGGTGATAGTCTCTCACCGCCCTAGGTGTATCTTGTACACCGATATTGTTATCGTCAAAGTCTTCAACTTGTCCAAATTTTTGACTCTGATCCAGTTGTTTCTTGAGAATGTAGATGAATTGTTCGACAATGTGCTCACTGTTGTGGGTGTGTCGGGGAAGAAATCGGGGGGTTCCCTGAGAGGGGGTGATTCCCTGGATTTTGACAGCCAGTTCAATACCTTTAAATCCGATGATTCTTGCATGTTGTTGGGGAGGTTGGAGGGAGGTTGTGTTAACGGAATTTCCTGTTATTTGTTCTTATTTGTTAATAATCACCAAGGGTTTGAGAAGGTCCTTTATCTCTCCTCCCCCCTGGTCCAATTTTTTGGTCGATAACCATGAGAGTTACCCGCTCCAGTACAAGAATTTCGAAAAATGAAAATCAAACAAATCACAGGGTGGAGCACGAAATCAGATTTCACAACTCGAAATCCAAAAAGATTTCCAAGTTCAGGATATGGAGGAAGGGTGAGTGATTCAAGTTGCATGAGGCGTTGAATTTTCCTTATTTTTCCTCAAAAAGGAGAATTTATCGACTTACATGTTGGGAATAGGTAAGTTGGGGGGGGGGGTTGGATGGGGTCCTTGTCTTACACGGTTCCATCAGTTATCTCTTTTGCCACTCAGAGTTGGAGGACATCGACAACTGCGTGTTGGACGATTTTTGGAAGGGTTCTATACTTGAGATGAGGCCCATACGACATTCTAAGGAGGCAGAAATAAAGGTTTTGTGGTTTTGGTCCAAAATTCAGATAGAGGAGGCTTTCCATGACAAGGGCATCGCAATACCAGAGGATACGAAAAGGTGCGCGTTTTTATCTCAAAAATGGAACTATTTATTCTATATGTGTACAATCAGGTTCTTAAATAGCATGGGTAAACGAGAACTATGCCCAAGTACAATGAATGTGAAAAAGGATGTCTCTAACTGCACGGAGTCCATCACTGGTGAAGATGTTCCTACATTCCCTCTCAGTTATGCTGCATCACTGACGGGTTCATGGTTAATTTTAAAGACTCTGTTTCCATCATCCATCTCAGGGATGATGATGAGTCTCATCCACCTGTTCACGAGTACTTCTTTCGGGGAACATGGGACCCAGTGCTTCTGAACATCAGGGTATTTATTTTCACTCTGTTATTTTGGTCAAATTCTGAGTCTACTTAGGGAGGATCTATATTTGGGTGTGGAAAGGTTGGGTGTGATTCCTCCTGGAACCCGGACGAGCAAGAACAACGATACTGCGAAATATGCAAAAAATGGTACCACACTTCGTGCCTAGACCTCCAAGAAGGGATGGATCAGTCTCACATTCTTTCGGTGGAGGGTAGGCCTGAAGGTGCGGTTAAGGTTCCCCAATATTTCTTTAAAGTCGCCTACCAGCCCATCTGTCGTGGGGGACCCAGACACTTTGAATCCGGGAATATTCGCTACGTGCTGGAACAACGCAATCTCGTGAGAACCAAGGGATTCGAGGAAAGGGAATATGCGCAGGGGCTAACGTCGGAGGATATATGCAGAAGCCGTATGTTGACATCTGGGGGTTTTGGTGATCAGGATGACCCGGACGAGGAAATTCTCCTTCAAGAAGGCCAGAATATCTACAAATGTTATTGTGGGACCTTTGTTTAACAAGTGTGGTTCTCGGTCCATTATATTGACATTCTTCATTTTACTCTCTGGTTCTTGGCGTGATTTTGAACGAGATCCAATTAATTAATAAATATCAGAATTTTTGGCTATTACATCGATAAATTTTCTGAAGGTCGCCGATGCTTTCTCCGTTTCAAGGTCTTTGGCGGTAACAGATTTCTCTATCACCTTGAGGTTTTTTATAAACTTGAAGGAGTAGTTTTTAGAAGATATTAAACCAATTTATCATGTAAGAAATATAATTACCACACTTTCCCTCTCTTTAACACGATCCAAAGGTGTCAGAATGAATGATTCCTCAAGCTCTTCTGTTTTCTTTACTGCCATAAGGAACCGGGTCTTGCTTTTTTTGTGCAAAATCTCGTCTGAAGTTTTATATCGCAGAACTGCGTTCATCAGTTCTATATGCTGTTCGGCCTTTCTATCTTGGGTTCCTGTACTAGAACCATGTGCACGGGATGAAGTAGAAGACGATTCCGCCACAGCTTCAGGAATGGCGTACTTTTCCTTGCGTTCTTGAACGCCAATATTTTTCTTTTGGTTGAAAAAAGGGTAATCTCGTGTCGGAGGCGGTAAAACGTGGAGTTCCCCATCGATGTCCCACTCGTCCTCCGGGGTATTCTTCTGTGTTACACAATTTAATAATGGAAAATTTGAAAAAGAAATGAGTACTTCTCAGGTAGTACCAATTTTGATATAATCTATTAGAAAAATATATCACTTTCTGTTCCTAATGAAACATTGAAAATGATTACCTTCATTTTCTTCCGATGTAGGGCATTTTTTCTCTTGATGTTTCAATTGCTTGATGATCCAAAGTTTATGTGAAAATACACCCACCTGTCGGGTCACCTGTAAACGTCAACCAATCACTTTTTCAGAATCATTTTCATCCAACATGCAATTAAATACCTGTTTCCTTTCCTCGTCCCCATTCTGTTTTGAGTTGATTCAAACTGTTGCTTAATCATTCTCCTCAATTTCTGTAAACCCACATACCTGTTTTCCAGACGAGGCTTCAGAAGAGGGTTCAGATCCAGATGATTGCTCCAGGAGTCTTTTACTCTCGGAGCGGGATTTCTGGAAGAAGGTTGTCACTTTTATATGCAAGGATTATCATTTAAACCAACCAAAACCTTTTTGACCGGAGAGGTTGTGGACTTTGACGATTTTGCAATGGCTTCGAGGGAACTCAGAATTCCCCCACTCCTCCTTCGCAAAACCCTCCCTTGTTCTTCATCACTTCCCTCAGTTCCAAAAAGGGGTTCAGCTTTTTTGGGTCTTCCCTGCCTTTTTGGAGGTGTCTTGTGTACCTGTGTTTCCGAAATACCTTCTTCGTCGGGCGTGTTGTGACTCGTATTTTCCACTCTACCGCTGGGTTCCACATACTTCATATACTCCTCGAGGTATAATACAAGCACCTCCTTCCATTTCTCCTCCTTTCCTGCCTCTGGATAGACTTGGATGGTATCACCCACTATCCTTGACCTGCACGAGGAATACGCCTTTCCAATCGTGTCTAATTCCTCTTTGGCCCATTCAACGAATGCTATGGGGGAAAAATGGTATTTTAGTGATTTTCTTCAATCAAGAATGGGAAGATTTACACACATTTTCTCCACACAATCTCTTCCTCATTCTCCTTGTACAACCTTTCCAGCAAGTCCTTGTTTAGCTTTCTTGCCTCAACGGAGTGTGATTTCCCAGCCATGAGTCGAATAAGGAATCGTTTTATTAGAGGGTTTGTTACAGAAAGAACGTCTGGGGATTCACCCCCTACCCTGGAGTGTTGTATGATCTCCCTACGAAGAGAGTCAATGAAAAGGATATTCTTGGAATGATTGCTGTTTTTTTTGCGAGACCCGAGGTTCATCTTTAACCATGTCAGGGAGGATAATTGGATGAGTTCTATCATCATCAAAGGACCCTTGAGTTCGGCTGGAACCCGGTGTGTTTCTCCTTCTACACAAACTTCCAATGTTGGGACCCCGTTGTATGTAGAACTCCGGCAAATCCACTTTGACGATTCTGGAAGGTCGTGATAACTTGTCATTGGATTTCCCTGTCCCTGAGTCCACCAGGAGTCTTCCAAGATATTGAGGTCAGCGTCCTGATACATTTCGAAATTCAGTGACGGGTTTCAGATAGGAGATGGTGAAACATTAAGGGTTACGTTTATGAATGAGAAATGTGACGGTCCCATCCCAAAGCGAAATCAAAACATGTGATCTGATATTCAATTTTGTGAAAATCCAACTTCGGTCGCAAGTATTTTCAACCTCTTAACGTTGGAGGAAAGTGTCATGAAATTCATTTTTATTTTCGTGCTACAAGAGGTGTATACATATTTAATTCAAACCCAATCCCAGAGTGGTCGCATATCCTTCCTTCTATCTGCCTCGACATTAATACTCACCGCGAGGTCCATATTTTCCTCCTTCTTGTTCATCTGTTCTATGGCGTACAAGGACATTTTTTCACAGTCGCCTTTGACAATCATGGAAAAGTGGGTGGATATAGCTTGAGACAAGTTGGGGTTCTTGTCAATGTATATCACCTTCCCCCCATTGTTGATGGTAGAGTTCGCCATAGTTCTAAGAGCGTTCTGAGCCCCTGGTATTTGAAGTCTTGTTCCGACAACCACGATGACGTATTTCGATTTTCCTTTTTCTATCTTTCTATTGTCTGCATTCATTATTTCCGATATAGAGCTGGAATCTGGAACGGGAGTGTTGTAAAGGATTATGTCTGGGTATAGATCCCCACATTTAATGTTCTCCCTCAATTTTGGCGCTTTCCTTGGTGTTCCTGGGCACGGTGGTGGATTTCCAGACTCGAGGATGTGGATGTAATGTTGAAGGGGACGTGATAACGAGCATCTTTCACACCGGACCATTTCCAATGATCCGTGCAGGAAAACACAGCGGGGATCCTTGGAATTTGGGTCGAACCCAGCCTTTGATTCCAAGCCGTCAATGTTCTGGGTATACACTCGTACCAGATTTCCTCTTTGACTGAGAAGAAACATCCATTTGTGAAAATTAGTGGGTTTGGCTGCGTAGGACTTCTTGCTGAGAGCTGATACAAACTTGCAATGCGCCGATTTCAATTTGCTGTCCTGTTCACCGATTATCATTTTCTGTTTAGGGGATGAAAAGGGTTGTGATTTACGGTTTTTATTCTGTCGCTCATTATTTCCTTGATGGATATATCACTCGGTAGTTCCATGAACGATTCTCCAGATAAATCTGAGAAGGTAGGGACCCCAGCTGCGGCGGACACTCCCGCGCCTGTTACATCGCGATGGAATGTCAGATAATAAGTAAGTGATTGAGGGTTTAGACGTTTGTACCAATTATCATTATGACCTTCTTTGAATTTATAATGATATCCACGGCCTTCCTTTGGTCTTCATAATCCTCCATTTCTTGGTCTTTTTGGAAGTATGGTGAAGGAAGGAGGGAAAGACAAGAAACCCACTCAGACGAGAAACCCACTCCAGTGAAATTAAGAAGCGATTCCCACGATCAAAAGAATCAATGAGAATGGGAACGCCCCAAAAGGTGCATGGAGAAAAAATAATTGGGAAATATTTTCGAATTTTGGAACTAATAATTGTCTCGTAAATTTAAATATTTTAAAGATCAAAATGAGAATGATCTTCTCCTGCACTCCTTTCCAGATATGAACCATTTTGTCTTTCCTTCGCCCATTTGAAGACGGATGTTCAACTTGGAGATTGCGTCCCCATCCCTGAGGCCGATGATAATTTCACGGGCCCCATAACTCCTTCTTCCAAAATGTATCGTTTTCGGGGCCACCCCCAATCTATTCCTCTGAATAAGATATTCCAGAAGTGTGGAATCTGATTCATCCACACACCCATACCTTGTCGACAGAGGGTCCAGGATGAGTGTCGTTATTTTGGGGAAGAAGGAATACACGTCTTGTCCAAAAATATCCACCAGGCTTTTCACAGTGAATTCTGAGACCGATAAAGTGTATAGAACCTTGAATGAAGAGAGGAAATGATGAAATATTCTTTTCACTCTCGTGGGTTTTTCGAAAGGAGGAATCGAAAGTTCAAGGAAACGGACTGGAGACAAGTCCACAGCTTTGAAGACCGAGATGAGGTCTTCTAAGGGAAAGTTTTGGGGGCCTGGAGTATCGGGATACCGGTATATTTCAATCTTCATGTTCCGCTGCACACAGTATTCTGGGTGAGAAGTGTGATGGTATACCACCTCCTTTGAGGAAACAAGGGCCTTCATCCGTTGAGGTCTATATTTTTGGATGTGATTCTCCAACCATCTCGCAACGGTGTTCTTCAGCAGGTCGAGAGATTCAATTGGAAGATTTTTGTTGTTCCTAGAATAAAAAGAAACGGAGTCCAGTGTTGGTATATTTGGGATCCAAGTCAATATTGGGATCAAATCCTCGAGAGGGGCTTTCATGTTGAGGATTTTCAGGTGGGGAAGGTTGATTTCCGATGTTGAATGATTATCGTGTTTGATTGGACCAACCAACTCCAAGGACTCGAGTAATGATGTTGAAACCAGGAGGGCATGAAGTCCCGAGTGGGAGATACAATGTGAAAGGGAAATATGTCGAAGATTATGAACCCATGGAGGTGATATCCTTTGGTTCCATGGATGTTGGGAAATTTCCACAGAACGTAACATTGGAGCAGATTTCAATGAAAAAAACTGGGCCACATTTTCCGAGAATTTGTACCTGTCGTGGTGCGATCCTCCGTTTGTTGTAACCCGTAAAGTCCTCAAGATGGGGGCATCGCCAGACATGCGTTTCCATATCCTCCCAACCCATTTTCCCTGAAGAACATGTACCTCGACCTTTTCTACCCTCCCCAAATCCTTGGACAACATGCGCAAGAAAACTTCCTTTCGCGATTCATCCCCTACCACATTCCCATATATCCAAAGCGGTGCGGTTCCTGAACGGCGATGAACTTCCAATCCCATTGCATGATTGGCCCTCAGCAATACCGTCGTGTCCACCAGCCTTCCCCATATACCGGATGAGAGCAAGATTACTCTTCTCCAGGAGAGGCAAACTTGCGATGCCTTCCAGAGAACCTGAAGAGGACGATCTGTTTGGCAGTCCTTGGAGGGTGTTTCAAAAGATAATAGCATGAAGATGTTCCACAGTATATCATCTCCTAATTTCTCAATTTCCGAGACAGGGAAATACGGAGAAGGCATTTTCAAGTTGATCTTCTGGTCCATGATTTGGGGATGTAACATACTTCGAATCGAGACTGATTTCTTTGGGACATGAAATCGAGTCACAAGTTCAATAACATTCACGTGCTGTGAACTCAAAAAAGAAATTTTGAAGCAGTGAAACTGCTCAATTCTAGCTACTGATGTTCCTTGACTTACACTCCGGGAGTGGAACAGGAGTAAATAACGAAAGGTATGAAAAAGCTGTTTATTTAAATGGAACATAACCCTAAATTCAAAGTCGCAAATGACCTTCAAAACACTCCATAAGAATCATGCTTCTCAGACTCTCCACATCCTGAGGGCTCCACCTACACGGTATTTCCCTTTTTAACAATGTGAGTTTCAGGAACTGGAGGCAAAATACACCGCAGTCAAAACCCCCTGATTGCTGGGGAACCTGCTTTTGAAGGAGTTCCCAATTTCCTTCCAACCCATAAATATGTGTGACATCCTGTTGAATTTTAAGTTCGTGAGTAGAAATAATTGTCGAATTAAGCACAAATAAAATACCCTTAAAAATTCCAACAGACGTCCTTTCGGGGTAACTGATTGCAGACTATCCATGGAGATAACCAGTTTTTTCTGAGGATAGAACACAAATGCGATCCAATGGTTTTTGTCATGGAAAGCAAATCCTATCATTTCAAACTCGTTGAAGTGTTCGGCAGGTGTTCTAGTGTCTGATATAGGTATCTTTTTGGGGTTCTGGTTGTTGAAAAATCCTGAGAATCACTTTTTTGAACAATGAGAAGAAAATCACCCACCTTTCCAAGATGTCCCAAACATACATTAACGATATGTTTCTGCGCATCCGTCCCGGGAATCGCGTTGTACAGTTCTTTGGAGCGTTGGTGAGGGAGAAGGAAGCTTGTGACAGCAACAACATTTCTTTCAGAAATGGCTTCGTTCAACATATGGATATAACTGTTGATTATCTCATCGTCTAACCATCCATTGTTGTTGGCCAAGATTTGGTTTTGGACAGAGCCGAGGGCATTTCCTCCGAGCCACCGTCGGAATTCAAAAGAACCGTTTTTCAACGACACCCAAGGTTGACTGACCATCTCGAAATCGAATATATGAATGCCTTTGAAGTCAGGTTGGTCTTCGCACTTGTCCAAGTCGTTCTTCCCGAGTAAAAACGTCCAGCTCCGTCGAGAACTACACCCTTGGCACCGACGAGCCCCCATTTTTTCGACAAAATAATGAATGTAATTCCTGAAAGGTGTACTTTCTAGAACAATCTCTATGGCTTAAAAAAATCAAAATGTGCAATCCAAGAATTTTGGGGTCTTACTGTAGTCGAAGCAATCAGTCGGAAATGGTTTTTGCGCCAGTTCCGATAACGATTGCTGGGTGAAATCCTTGAAGTAGAATACACACTTCAACCATGGGAAAAGGATAACATCTAGTGTTTGATCATTTTTTCTTCCAAGGGCCATGTTCTTCAATGTGTCGGATATCTTGCCACGTAAATTCCTATAGTGATGGATTATCTCATCAACAACGTCAAGGGAATAGAGGCTGGATCCCGATGAATCCGGGCGTGTCGTCCAAAATAAGTACAGGATGTCAAAGAGGGCGAGGATTAGGGCCGAAATGCGGGTCATGGGAAATTGAAGGAGATATGTGGGCTCTGTGAGGATAATTCCATTCTCGAAAAATTGCCAGACCTGTAGATCTATGCCGTCATGGGATAACAAAACGGGGAAACGGGAAACCTCTTCATTTTCTGAGTCACTGACTTCATGAATGACGCTGTTTTTGGACATGATAGAGGAAAAGATTGGGGCTTGAAGGTCGTCGGTGGATTGTTGAAGGGTGTTCTTTTCGCTCTTCTAAATTTGAAAAATGTGGGTTGTCTATATTTGGAAATTGGGTGTGACCAGGGAGGGATCACGGTCACGTCCCTGAGTTGTTCCAGCACACCTTGGGAAGTTGTGAACTCTTTCATTCAGATTCTGGCAAGTCTCAAAAATTTCCTCCATTTTGGTACATGTAAAGATAGTGATTAAATCAAAAAAATTTGTATGCTCCAAAAATTTCCCATAAAAAAAATTTGATAAAAAGAAAGAAAAGGAAAAAAAACCCTATGGAAAGTCACGAAATGTGTGCCCGACTTCACATGAAATAATCTCTCGGCACCTTGCGCTTATGTTTCTCGGAGGACAATCTATCATCAAAACTTTTCCCTTGTTCAGGAAAAGATCAACGGTGGATGAACTCCGTTCAGGCATCTGTGAAAGGTCTAGGATTAGTTTTAGAATGACTGAAAAACTCCCCCTCCACGTCGCATGGACCGAGAACGTCAAATTTCCCCTATTCAATGTTCATGAGATGTGACGAAATCCGTCTATTCACACACTCACCTTTGCACGGGTATGCATAATGATGACAAATTATGCGGTTTGTCGAGCGCACTCCAAGGTTCGATAACACAAAGAGCTCGCATCCTGCTCTCTGATTCCACATCACAAGTGATATCTATCAGATTTTTTATGTCCTGTTGAAATATTAATCGATTTGAGTGGTAAAATAACGTACAACTCACCGAGAAATCGAAATTTTCTGAGTCTCTAACCACAATGATGATCACAGAGGAATCCGGATGCACCCCAAACCAGGCGTCTACGGTCTCCTTGTACGAAAATCCCCCCTGCCTCACAGTTACGATCCTCGCCTAGAAGAAAAGTTAAATTGTGCGATAATAGGTCTTGAATGTGAAACTTTCCATTGACGGGAAGAGGCTGAAAACTTTCTCAATTTCCTTGGGTGAGGCACTATGGAACAATGAATTACTCCCGTCCTTTATCAAACATAGAACGGATGAGTCACGGTCCTGAAACCAACATAAATTTCACATTTATCTTCAGTTTATGAGACTCACGGAATCATGTCCTTTTTAGTGTCAAGATATATCAAAAAGCAGAATTTTTGAAGTCGACACGAACCTTCTCGTTTTTCTGTCCGACCTTAACGTAATTTTTTAAAACTATAGAGAAATATAGGAGTCGTTGACTCACCTCCCTCCCGCTGCCAAGAAACAAGGAAATTCAAGTTATCCATCCCACATACTTGGTCGGTGGATTGGTTGGGAAATATGGAAATGCAATGAGGAAATTTGAATGTGTTTGTTGCCTTCCCAGAATAGGGGAGTGACAGGATCTCGTCTTTTTCAGAGATTGGTTTAGATTTTTTGAATTCCAAAAAGGAAGCAGAGACATACCGATTTCTTGCTTTTGTCGGGGACGATTCACTGTTATGGACTGAATACCAGGTTCTGTTAGAGAATTTTCCTTCTCAACTACTGGTCGATGTTCATTACCACCGTATCGAAAAAGAAAGAAGAGATGCACCTATTTCTTCCTTTGTTTGGGCAGAATTCGCTGTATCGGAGTGAATACCAGGTTCTGTTAGAGAATTTTCATTCTCAACTACTGGTCGATTTTCATTACCACCGTATCAAAAAAGAAAGAAGAGACGCACCTATTTGTTCCTTTGTTTGGGCAGAATTCGCTGTATCGGAGTGAATACCAGGTTCTGTTAGAGAATCCCGATTCTCCCCTACTGGTCGATTGTCATTACCACTGCATCCAGTTATTTTCAAAAATGAATCAGAGACGCACAGATGTATTCCATTTTTCGGGGATAATTAATTCCTGAGGTGTAAGGATCAGGTTCTGTGTTTTTATCTGGAGGTAATTTACCCCAGTATCATCATAAGAATAAAAGGGAGTTTTCGTACCAAACAGGTCCTCATTTCCTTCCCAGATCATCTCCTCATCGTCATCATCCACACAGGTCATTCTTGACAATGCGGACAAGTGAAAATATTTCTCATTTTCATTCATTTCATTTGGAGGATCTTCATAAACCATGTCAAAGAGGGGTACAAGGAAGTCTGTCCTACACAGAAAAATTGTCTCCGATAAGGAGGGGAACAATGTACAAACAAGGGGAGTGATGGGTAAACAAAGACAATGATGTGCAAACTTCGTCGTATCAGTCACGTGTAATTGAGTTGGGCATTTTCATTTCCACGTGACCCGTCGTACACCAAGTAATCAGGCATCGGAATATAACTACGAAACATCTACCAGGGAAAATTTACAATCCAATACTCAGTCATTGTCTATTCCTCTCAAAAGAGCCAATAAAAGGAGTGCCGTTTCTTTGTTGTGAGGATGGAATTCGTCGAACGAAACGACGATCTGTTTGTCATCTGGAGGACGAATTGATCAACACAAGTTTTCATGGGGACAGACATGTACTTACCTCTTTTATCATCCATAAATCCAACATTAGGGGCATCCGATCTGTTTATGGCATAATTTCCCTCGAAGTCCCATGTGAAGGTGGGGTTTTCAATGGGAAGGCGTCTGCGTTGGCTCCTGATCTTTTCCGCGATCCATCTATTTCCATGAAAATGTGTGGAAATCCTCTCTGCCAAATACCGTGGGCGTGGAAACCCCGTCTTCCCCGCCAATTCGTAAATTCTGCTTTGATGAATCAAACACCTCAGGTTATAGCAGAGATATTCACCGAATATTTCCCACATGGATTCAGGGCGATTCCGAATGGTGATGGTGTAATTGTGGGTCAAAAATACCAAAAGAGAAATGGCCATTTCCACCACATCCTTTTCAGAATCTCCTTTGAATGGGGAGGGACAAAGGATATTTCCGATGATAATGATGTTGAGAAGACTCAAAAGACATAACAAGTCTTGGAAATCCTCTAGATTCGGTATGTGGTTGTCGTGATCTTTTTAGTTGTTATTGAATTTTTGTGAGTCCCCAAAATAAAAAAAAGAGGGGAGGGGTGGTCCACTCACCATTTTGTGATATTCCGATGACATAGTGAAGGTGGTAAAAAGCAACAATTCTTCCCAGCAACAATCTGGACTCCGTATATCGATCCATGTCTGTGTCCCGCCGAGTGGAGAACAGTGTTTGGAACACTCCGGTGCAGGTCCTTCGAATCACGGACCAATTGTAGAATGAACCCCCCATGCATACAGTGTTTTCCAGTACTTCGATAGAGTATGGAGTACACGGGGGAATATAACTTTTTTCAGAAGGTAGTGAGATATAACGCCACAGAATCGGCAGATATGTTGAAATTTACCATCTGGAACCCAAATTCATAACAGACTTCTCGAAACCCCCGCAATTCCCGTTGTCATTTTGATCACTCCAATCCTCCAAGAAGGAAATGGGCGGAGTTGGAAAGTCGTTTTTGGCTTGAGCTACCCACAGGATAACCCTTCCAGTCACCACCTCAAAGAAATCGGCAAATCCGTCCTTTCTCCAGTAGAACTGGGTTCGGGATCCCTTTATACCCACGAAGGACCAACGAAGTGCATAGAATGGGAAGGACATATGTTCAACGGAATGATGGAGGAGGTGCGATGTGGCAGAAAATGAACAAAGGTCTGTTGACAGAATCGGGCTTGGAGACACGAAATGCACGCTGGCTGGGATAAAGAAAGAATGATAAAGCTTCGGTTTCTCACTGGAACAAGAATCCAGAATGGCTTTAACATCCCCTTTAATCACAGATCCCCCGATCATTGAAGAATCTTGGTGGTGGTCATGATGAGAACATTATGAAGCGACTTTTTATAGAAATACTCACCCCTCAAGCGAAGTGGAAGAGTGCTGGACCCGATAACATGGACAAGAATGGATCTTCCGAATGATGCGTTGACGGTGGGAGGCCCAGAAATATAGAAGGTTCCTCGGCTGATTTGAGAGTGTTTTTCTGGATCCTCCATCTCATCCCATTCATTCTGTGTAACTTCTCTGATATATGAACACATTTCAGGCTCCTGGAACAATAAATGAGCCATTCTGGACGATTTTGGTGGAACGAATTCATACCTTGGGGGCGTGAATCTCAACATCAGATCCGAGGACATCGGAATATTCTTTAAACGAGGGAAGGGCAGTGGATTCACCCTCATCATTGCGTCTGCTGCACGGGGACAGGGGTAAAACTGGGTGGTGTTCAATTTCTGCCACTTTCATTTTGATTTGAGGTGCGGAAGATTTATTCTCTACAAGAGGTAGATCAGAGTATTCATCAGCAGGACCTTTTAAAGTTTCAAATGGTTGAACGGTTTCAGGATGTTGAGAATAAAAATTCGAAACACTTGGAAAATTGACGTACTTTTTTTCCAGCCTGAACTTGGTCCAATCTCTCCTTGGTCTGTGGGGAGTTCGATGTCGCCATAGGAAGTTTCTTCATCAATAGGATTTACAATGTCATCAAAATTCAATAGGTTCTCCATATCTTCAAAATCGCTGGATGATATATATCAGAATGACAAAAATTTATTTTCTAGTTTTAACACATCTTAGGGTTTATTTCAAATTTTCAGGTCGTGGAAGGTCACTCACCAAAATATGAGTCCCTGTACCCTTCCTGCGGAGATGTCTGGTCGTATGGCCCTAAAAATGTATCAGTAAACATAGCCCACTAAATTTAGCACATAAACCCTTAAACCTTGGATGGTGTCGATGAAAGCATTGTTGGACGGAAAAAATGGTTCCGTGTCACTGTATAGAATGAGTGATCCCATCGGTTTAGGAGAACCTTCATCGTCATTTGAAGATGGGTTACAGAGAATGTTTATAGAATGATTCATGCTATCTCACCACTGACATGCCTGGTCACACCATTTCCAGATGTAGAGACATCGTCTTGCAGTGTTACATTTTCATCTGGTGGTGTGTTTTTGGATCCACCTAGAATGTCAATTTTAAGATTCAGAATTCACTTTTGATTTAAATACGGTCGTAACGGAACTAACCTTTTCTTCGCTTCGAAGACGACTTTGGCGGCCCATCATCATTGACCTCCCCTATATGAAAAGACCAGGTCATGAGCCGGTGGTTGGTAAAACAAAACTCAAGGGATAAGATTTTCGTTCAATAAAAATAGAGACTGACTTTGAGTCTTCCCTCGCTTTCTCTTCTTTTTAGGTTCTGTTTGATCGCGAGGTTCTTCAATTTCCACTGAAAAGCGAAAAAAAAAAAATTAGACCCTTCAAATGACCTAACGGAGCAGGAACACCGACCATCGATAACTAAGATGAATAAATGAGCCTGAATCAATGAATAAATCATATATTTCCAACTCTTACCCAAAGGTATCTGACATTTTTCGTCTGCTATAGTCAGAAGGAAGTGTATATGAGTTAAATAAGAACATAAACCCACTCATTCCATTCAGTCTTTCCTTTATAGCGGAGTATTTTTCGAAGAACCTTCCAAGTTCCGAGGTGGGTTCTTCACCAAATGCAATCTGGAATATGCAATTCCAAAGGGCGCTATCTATCCAATACTGAGCCTTCGAATGTATGTATCCAGGCGTCAACCACATCTGCAATGTAGAAATTTTGTTATCCTTTCATTGTTTAGACATGATGAAAAAATCGCTACCTGGAAAAAGGTGTTTCCTGAAATCCCAGAGAGTAACTTGCTAGACACGGGAAACAGAAGAAATATCGGGGATGTAGCCAAGGCGAACCATAATGGATTCTCGTAGGAACGCTTGGTTGCCTTTCTATCATTCTGGCTTGTGTGATTTTTCAACACACTGGCGGAAGGTAAAACGATATCCCCCTGTTTCATAGATTCATCAACTCATATCTTCTTTCAGTGAGGTACTGAACATACCGTTTTCAAAAGAATGTGTATGTGGAAAGCAGCTGCAAGAATATGACACAAAATCGTACTCTTTTCAGATACCTTTTCCTCCCCTGAAAACCTCCTCCAGAGAGAACCAGTAGCCTCGTCGGAATTCCATTCATGAACATTCTCTATCGGTGTATTTTGGACTATGTTTTCCTCGGGCCGGAAAATTTCCTTCGCCTCGTCACATATTTGATTAAACATGTCTTCCCTTTGGGCCTGGGATAGAAATATTTAAGTAAAATAAGTGGAGAGGGAATACAAGTAGTACATACCAAATCAGAATACTGCCCGTGCAAACTCTGCCCCCCTTTCCCTGACGTAAGACCCAGACATACGTAGGGTGAGGTGTCCGGGGAGTAGTTCTGAGGAAGCGTCGTGAGGACATTCACATCGTTGTCGATTTGGGAAATCTCGTAGCAGGTTCTTGCCACATCAACCAGACGGTGAGAAAACAATGCCGATATCATGAAGCGTTCACACTGTGGTGTTTCAGCCTCAAGACCAAAAGTGGAATTCATGGAGAATTTCTTTTTGAAGAACTCCATTGCGTTGAAGTTCTGAGTCTTGCGTGAAGGGATGTTCTCAGATATTTCTTTGTCGAATTTTATTAGCCCGGAAGTTAGTTTCTAGGAGAAAAGCCACAAGTTAAGTTTTGGTGAAGAGGAATGTGGAGATCCACACCCAAACCTTGAATTTTGGGTTTTGTTCCCCAAAGGCCTCTAGGCAGGAGTTTTCCAAGTTCTCCACGGAATCGAATCTGAAAGAGCGGAAGGTAGCTGTTCTCTTGAAAGAGGAATTCATAGTTTCAAGGTTGTTTCAAGGTAGGGAGTTGATATGGATTTTGGAATGTTGGACAGACATCGGAGTGAACGCGATTTTGTGGAAAAACACGTGATTGATTATCAATGCTGAAGGAGTCATTCCCGGCCCGATTCCGGACTGAGTCTACGAGTGTCTCAGCCATCTGGACTGCAAAATTCTGAAGTTTGAGGGACCAGACACGCACACTTTTTTTTCTTTTATTTTTTGGGTGGTGATTGCTTTCGATCCCATCGGTTTCTCCAATGACACATGGATTTTCCCTGTATCACTTGGAACACCAAGCCGTAGTCTCATTAGACATGCCTCGCTCCTCTTCGGCTCTGCAGTCTTGCTGACAGACAACTTCTAATTTTTTATGAACATTAAACATTTGATTTCAATGGTTCATCACGGACACACTGTATATTTCGAAATGAGATGAGATGAAATACTTACAGCACGTGCAAAGGGCCCAAAAAATAATCCTTCCCACTCCTCGTCGACCATGGGTCGGGAGAAAGACGCACAAAAATAACCTGTATAAGTAGTATGGTTGAAGGGACTGAAAATTACACAAAATCATCGTTTAGAATGTGTACAATTTTTACAATGGAACTTGATGGAAATATTTTTCGCCAAGGCTAGTTAGGAATATTTTTTCCCTTCACTTTTTTACTTTGACCCAGTGGACAATTCTACTCAATTTTGTCTCAGAGAATGTAAATTACAGTGCTTTTCTGGATAAATTACTAAAATAAATCACACATTATCAACAGTGGGATGGGTGGCAGCGTTTTATGACCTCCTCCGTAAAGATAGTGTAAATCTTCATAAATTTCCGTTCTTCTTTGGTGATGTCCTTTTCGATGGTTTTTACCCATGATTCCAGGATATGAGAGTCGGTGGACAGTCGAAGAGGGATCAACATTTGAGGGAGGAAATCGTCTACGCGTTGAATTATTTCCTTCAAGATCACGAAGATTTGTTGAGCCCAAAACATGGAGAAGTATATGTTTCCACCATGGCATGCGTCTTGAAGGGTCATCACCGAATGAAAGCAATGGGGAGGGACGAGGAACATGCATGGGTCTTCCACCACCCACACAATCAAGCTGGGACATTTGGACACAAACTCCGCAGTGTCCAGATGGTTGTCGGCGTCAACCTTGCACATATCCATGTACATGTTTAAACACTCTTTTGTTGGGGGGAAAAGCAGCCAGATCTGTCCAGGGGGGTAAAAAATCCCGTTTCTTCTGAGAAGGGAGAGACTTTCCTTTTTTCCGAAATGATGTACCATCACCTGTCCACAAACTATCGTATCATGATGAAGCGGAGTGTAAGTACCCGCAGGAACCAGTCCGCTTGACCACTCAACGTCGTTGGGGGTGAATGTGGACCCGAGGTCCATACTGTCCAAAACGGTAGAAACAGTTGAATTGGTGATTCTCCTGCGTATGTGATTCGGATCTGGGGGAACGGATAGAGCGCTCTTTCCTTGTTTGTATGTTTCAGAACAGGGTCTGGATAAGTATTTAATCAGTGCGTCTGCAATGATTCGGCCAGAAGGTGTCTTTTCCTCCTCCATCAAAGTTCCAGTTTGAAAATCGAAAGCGTTTACTCCGGCGCTTTTTTTCACCTGGTAAATATCGTTCAAAATGTCGGTTACGTTCATCGGAACATGTTCTCGAATAAATTCGTCAACACAAAAGGGAACATCTGTTTTAAGACTCTGTGGTTAGACGCTGGCAAACTTGACATGATTCCCAACAAGAATACCGGGGTCATAAAAAGTCCCTTCTGCATATATGAATGGAACTTTTCTTTCAAGTATCGAGTTAAGAACCTTCAATCCTTCAGACCGATTGGTGTAATCGGGAACCTTGGACCATTCCTGGATGAGGGCTCTGATTTCATCTCGGTGGAGAGCCTCATTAGATCCTAAAATCGTTGTACATATCGGGATTGCAAAAATGGTAAGTTCATGAGTTTAATGTTATCCGTAACTGTCATAAACATATACCTTGGGAGGAGATCATGATTAAATAGAACGGGGAGAAAGGTATGGAAGGAAAACCAAGATCAAAAAAGCGCCACCCAAATATTCAACCTTCACGTGATTGCGGAAGCAATGGCCGGGGTTTCAAATATAGACGCGTGCGAGGTATCAAAGGTGTCGCCGCTCGCGACCTGGGAATTGTCTCTGGAGAAAAAACTCGCCCAGAATATTTTAAATCTCACACCTTCATAAATTTTTGTGGTGTAGCATCACTTGAATCCAAGAATTGAAATGTTTACAAACATAGAGAAACCGGTGTTGAAACTCCGGAGTCCTTGATCACCGAGCACCTGCCGTCCAACAATTCTGAATACGGAGACACTCGCGCAGACATGGAATAATCATGGATAGATAAAACTACCATGGATTTTCTCCTATAAATTATACATACACCATAAGATGCATGAAAGCATTCATTGCATTAAGCTAATATCCCCGAGCCCAGTCCACCGTCCTCTTCAACATGGAGTGGTATGTAGTTTGAGTTCGTCGACAAAATGGATCCACCTCTGCATGAAATCTAAATCCTCTGTGGTAAATCCTGTTTTCTGCCCCGATTCAATCCATAATTCCAGTGTTCTAGACTCGTCCTGTATCCGACCTTTTGCCAACGTTCGGGGAAGGTAGTCCCGCATATTATCACAGGCATACTTTAAAATGGCGTCTATCTCCTTTTTCCAAAGGAAAGAGAAATAGTTACTTCCACCATGACAGGCTTGCTGGAGAGTGATCACGGAATGGAAGCAATGTGGGGGAAGCCAAAACATGCATGGCTCGTCAACAACCCACACAATGAGATTGTCGGACTCTCGCACAAATGTAGCGGTATCGGGCTCTTCTTTCTGTCCACTCTCCTTGCAGAGGTCCACGTAAAGGTGCATAGTATGTGCCTCAGGAGGCCCCAAGATCCAGATCTATCGCAACGCAGCATTATATTTTTAAGAAATTGCCATAAATTATAATCGATAAAGAGCGGCATACCTTCTTGCCGAAATGGTGAACCATCACCTGCGCATCCAGAAATGTGTCGTGGTGAATAGCGGTGAATGATCCACATGGTACAAATGCAGTGCGCCACTCCATCGGGGCTGGAATGAACATTTGGGGGAGAGTCACCCTCTTGAGCGCTGACTTGTTATTAATTCTTCTGTTTTCGTGTCGGAAATCAGGGGGTACCGACAGAGCTCCCTTGGATTTTCGGTATGTAGTGGCAGTGGGCGTCAGTATGAACTGCATCATGTCGTTTGCGAGCTGATACCCGGGGGGCGTGTCGATGCTATATCCTTTTCTGTTGAATGCGTCTATAGGGTTTTTGGCTTCAGAGTTGTATATGTCGTTCATGATATCGGCCACTGTCATCGTCGGTGTCCTTGCCGGAAGGGGAATCACACGAAGAGGGATTCCGTCTGTATTTTTTTCAATGGGTTCAACTCCATCTAACGTGTGACTGGGGAACCATACCTGTCTCCTCAAAAATCCCGCGAGCGTAGAGGAATGGCTTTTTCCTTTCCAACAAGGCTTTCAAAACTGTCGATCCTTGTCGTTTGTCTATGAATTCAGGGAGTTCGTCCCATTCCTTGGCTAATTTTTGGACTTCTTCCTTATGAGTCCCCAATTCTGGATTATTTTTCAATGGTTAAAAGCGCGACTTGGTGTTCTCGATACATTGAATACCTATTCTTGAGGTCATAACGGGCCGGTTATTTCGGAATCTGTACTCTCTCAGAGAAGATTGCCGGCTTGGGTGTTGGTCCTTTTTGCGAGATCGATCTTGGCTTGATCGATAACAGGAATTCCAACATCACGTGCCTTCTTCTTCAGATAGATCTATTAATAGTTTTGGTTTCGTGAATCCTCATTTGACCTTGACCCATTATGCATTGTTCTTCGATCGACTTGGCAGCCTGGCTGCGTCATATGTCTTCAATTCTAACAAGCACGTAACCTCACATAACTGTATCTTGACTGAGCATCCGTGAAATGGCTGTCGAAATTTCCAAATAAATTTAATGCTACAGATTCCACTAGATAGGCGGCCTACTCTTCTGTCTAAGTTCAAAGTGATAGCATTATTCAACTCGCCATTTACTCTGGGTGTTGTCTGTGTCAAAGTGATTATAAAGGTTGTATACCACAATGATAATCATCTTTCAAATGAGCAATTTCTTGGGTTCGACATCAATCGGAATGAGCAGAAAAAGTTACCCTACATGCATCGATACAATGTGTTTTTTGACCCGGAACTGATGAACCAGTTTACCTATTAGTTACTTTTTTATAAACAGTAGTAAAACCTATCTTTAAACTCTTTCTGTCGCGGCTTTGGCCTAACCAGAGAGAAAATCCGGGTCCAGCCTCTAGAGGGTGTGCGACCATCAAAATCTCATGGCGGGGTCCTTCTAATGGTGCGGGAGTTAGAGACAGGTCTCCCAAGCACCTGATGACGGGGAGTTCCTGGCGGGGACTTCCTCTGAGATACCAAACCCAGCTCTCTCTAGAAAAACATATATATATGATGGCGCAGCAAGGGATAACACAGAAAATGCGAGTTGAAGTCTAGACATCATCTGGCACATAATACAGGACATCATAGGGGAAACGCGAGATGATACCACAATCCGGAGGAATGCAATCTCAGACATAAAAAGGCATAGAGATTTTCCGTGAAGACAATCCAAGGCTCATATACAATAGAAACTGACTTGGAAAACATCACTGCGCATTATGTAGTTCCAGAAACAGTGGAGCACAATCTAAAAGAATGTCGAGTACCTGGACAGGACACAGTTTGGAACGAGGACGGTAGAGAATGGGTCCTAGAAAAATAATACCACGGAAAATACCCACGTTAGGAGTTATACCTGGCAGCGGCAGGAGGAAAGAGGGAGCGATCCATACAATATATCTGTCGAAATCAGAGCAACTAATATAAACAACGAGGTGAAACTTCAGGATATGTAATGCGTAACTCAGAAGGAACCTCCTGACACACTCATAGAAACGTTGAACACCCTAGTGAATTGCAGAATATACCTCGCGGTCCGCCGAACGAACAATCACAACTCGAACGAATCCCACACTTGAGTCAGTGGGTAAATGCATTCCTACCCGTGGTTTCTCACACAAAGTACACCATTGATGTTCTAGCGAGGCGTAAGAAACACACAGAACATAACGCAGAATAACTATTGGTAGATGGTCTCGTCAAGCTAGGGGAAAATTACAATTTACAGAGTTTAATAGAATGCCCTATAGTTGCGTCTCCGAATTCGATCTCATTATCGTGCCACTCATATTCATAAGTATGGTTGATGACTCCGTCTCAACTTTCTTTCCCTTGGAGCTTGAAATAGGTAAGGCTCAGGCGCGGTCATCTATATATAGTACAGGCCTACATGCATACTACACGGAGGTTGGAGTGGAATACTCTTTCCACACGGATTGTTTAGTAAAATATACCAGGGTAACCCGTATCATCCCTTTCCACTCTTGAACCATGTGTTCAACCTCTCCCGCTCTGAGAACAAACACATCTCCAGAACTAAACCTCGCAGTGACCCCCAGTTTGGGAAACTTTAGCTCGCCACCGGAGAAGTTTCCAAATACAAACATGACAGCCCACCCCCCTTCTATATCTGTCCTATCTGTGTGAGGACCGCTACGTCTGTTTACGATTATTCCCAGACTTGTGTGTAGGGATGGGTCTACTGCGCAGATCGCCGCAATGTGAGGGGCTGCATGTGTCATCCTGTTCCTCAAATCTGTGAGTTTATCCTTAAAGCCCGGGTCTACCAAACCAATCAGATGGTTGGCGAGTCGGGAAAGAGGTGATATATCAGAAAGAAGTTGCATTCCAATAGCGAATTTCTTGCTTCCACCAACCAACGAGCTCGAGGGATAAGATGGCTCATGCTGCAGGATCTTGAGTATGTGTTCTGTGTCTGCAAAGTCTTTCCACGAACCGTGTGACCAATCTGGTGAACCGCTCTAGAAATGTATGCGGATCCCCTCAAGGGGAAATCCTCTTTCCAGAATTTGGAGGGAGGAACACTGATATATTCTCCGTGAGTGTGGTCCGCATTGCGATTAAGATATCCGTGTTTAGAATATTCGAGGACGTGTTTCAGTAGTTCGAGCTGCAAGGTTTGTTGTTGAAGTTACAACACAGGACCATTTCATATTTTTTTACTCGTACTCACCCTGGACTCCCTGCCTATCAGGGATGGAAAAAAGAACGCCAACTTTCTGTCGGCTTGAATTGCGACCTGAGGCTGATCGCCATCCCAATGTTTGGGAAGTTCTGCGCCTGAACGTCAGTTTCGGGGAGGGAGGGAGGATTATTTCCAGAAAGATTCTTTACCTGAAATACTCATTTCCCTATGCAAGATTTCGGTTAGTTGTTTCAATTGTTCTTCTGGTAAATGCATCATGAGATGGTAGTTGAGAGAACAATTTTCATCGGTTCTTGAAAACTTGTTGAGCTAACTACGCCACCGATCAGGTGGGGAAGGCACTTAAAAATAGAACCAGTGGTTCTGGTCGCACAAACTCCCACAGACCCAAGTTAAGTGTGCTTTCTCAGTTTTGTATATCTCAGGTTTCAACTTCAAACACATTGACGACATCGTGAAACTCGTCAAGTACTAGTGTTAGTTGACGCAGACCAATGCCACCGAACCGATGGAATTCGTTGGAACTAGTCACGTGAACGTGTTGTATTCTTCGATGCGGCTCAAGAAAAATTGTGTTGAGAGAAAGGGGTTGCAGAGTATCATCGGTATCAACTCTAACCTGAATGCACTGTCTAAACAAGCGCGCGATGATCTGGCTGAAGTCTATTGGACATTGTTCTCGAGACTGA
>JAIFHD010017075.1:0-16153 GCA_019721455.1 Psilocybe mexicana
GGATGGTTTCAATGAGCGATGGCTGATATGGGCAGAGCGCCATGATATGGTGAAGTGGTCCGGGGTGTCTTTTGACTATACGTTTAGCGCTCTGTTGTACCGCTTTATATAGGGGATGTGTGGGAGGAAGGGTAGCTAGTCCGTCATGATGATGATGGATGTGTAGTGTACTATACCTAAGCTAGTCGTGAAGTGAAGAAGAGACCTGCGTATATTAGAGTTGGGCTGTACATAATTTAAGCTTGAACATTGCCTTGCCTTGTGCTGGTTAGTTAATAGGTTTTTGGTACAGTAAGTACAACAAATTAAAAAACGGACCATCCCATGCCCATGTCATGAACAACAAACAGCCTGAACGACCCCTTAAATAAACTGATTACTCACAACACACCTAAAAACCATATACATACACAAAACGATTCACTGGTTCGCCACATGCATCGCATACGAATACTCTGGCGGCGGGACGATGGTGGTTGTAGGCGAGACCATCGCCATCGCCATCGTACTAGTATAATTGACATTGCCAGTGACCTGTGGCCCGGGGAGTTGGATCCCGATGTATTCAGGTCCTGCAGCGGAGCGTTGGTCGTACGCTTGTTGGACATAAAGGCCGGTGGGGTTCAGAGTGAGCTGCTGGTGCATCTTGCTTTTCTCTGATTGGCCGGGGGTGGGGGTGGGGGTGTGGCCGTGGGTTGCTCGGGTTGGGGCGCTTGATCCAATGGACCCGTTTGAGACCTATTTCATGGAAAAAGAAGATGTTTAACCTCGACACAGAGTTTTCCAAAGAAAGGACAACCCACAGACGCTGGTACAGCAGGATACGAAACGGCCGTAGACGCGTATATATCAGAACTACTAGTACCACCAGACCGACTCGGAGTTCCCATCACACTCTGATCATGAGTAGGTGCGTTACTCCTCGTCGTCGTGGTCATCGACATCGACATCGACACCGGGACCGTGAATGACGTCGGCGGTCGCGAGCTTATCTGCGTCTGCGAGTGCGATTGCGACGACCTCACGGAATCGAGACTTCGGTCGCTTCGGGCACTTTCAGCGCGCTCGAGGGATGATGCGTGTGGATGGGTGAGGAACGCATGAGAGTTGAACTCGGGACCCAGCGGATCTTCCGGAGAGATCGAGCGCCTGGCGACTGGGCGTTTGGATTTGAATCGTAAGAGCCCGAAAATAGAGACACCATCTCGTGAGCGGAGGAGGAGGAATAGGCAAAGGAAGGTCGTGAATATCGATATAGTCGTGGTGAACGCGAGACCTGCTATCGCGCCTGGAGGGATTTGACTATGATTTATTCAAAGAAAGGGGAAAAAAGGTGCATGAGTATTTTTGATTCGAATGATCATATTCATTTCTGACAGGAAACGTTTGGATCATACCTGATGGTGCGTGTAGAGTCTGTAGTGAGGAAACTGTTGACGTTTGATTCAGTAACGAACCGACTTTTATTTATATCTGGGCCAAAGTAAAACCCTTACCTCCCTCCCAACGAACGCGTTGTGTAAACCGTGGCATAATCAATCGCCAATTCCTCTTGTTGAGCCGGAGGAGCCGTTTGCACTTTTATCGAATGTTGACCGGCTCCCAGGTTTCCTGCAAAATATAACATTTGTTGCGGTCGAAAAAAGGCTTTATTGGCGTTGAAAATGGTCGGGTGGCGACTGTCCACTTGAACGCTGTACGCTGTGGACGAATTTGGACCGACAGAGCCATACAATGCAACTGCATCTCCTGGGAAAAAAAAGTTGCCGATCGTCAATATCCATCATGAAATAATCTACTTTTCCAACCGAGATATTCACCCTAAGTTATAATAAAAAAAGGGGTATGTTTTTGAATAAACAAGAAATGGTCATCTAAAACCGAAGTCTTACTTGAAATGTGAATGTGGCCACTGCTGATGGATCTCTTGTCGCACTGTGGGTTTGTCAGTACTGATGCAATTTCCGGGCACAGGGGACCGTGAACTGACTGGCCAGAACCACCCACGAATAATCCTACGTTGGCGGGTGTCGTCCAAGACGAATGAGGACTGTATTTGAACGATGGGTGAGTATCCTTGAATGTATTGACGATAAGATCCTCGTCGTCTTTGCCGACACTCGATTCAAATGTAACCTGGAACAGAAAATAACGTCAGGCAACCAAATCACACGTTCTTGGCAACCGAAGATGACATACAAAGTCGACGTCGAAAAAATTGTTGTCCTGATTCGCGATTGTGAGGTTATGCTGCCCTAGCGTAGCGTTGGAGCTAAACAAAACCTGCTGAAACAACGACACGTTCGATTGGCCATTGGATGGAATAGCTGGGTTATTGTCGAGTTGGCCAATGTAATTTCCATGGTTCCCTCGCCTGGAACCAAAGACTGTAACGGAGGAACCATAAAACGAAAAAGACATCGTTGCGCCTTGCGTTTGTGTCAGCGTAAAGCTGCTCTGGGAGTACCTGCAGATAAGGGCGCGTGAGTTATTGAGAGGTTATCAAAAGATATCATGGAATACTTACGAGTCGGCAGAGGAATCATCTTCAGAGGACCCTGCCCTCCAGTTGGCTGAATAGGCGAGTAAAGGAGAGGTATCCTCGATGGTCGTTGTTACAGATGGCATGCTCGACCAGGAGGAACCAGGAAGGATTAAGGTACACAAGGACAAAGAGGAAAGTATGCGACCAAGAGATCCTGCTCTTTTCTGTATAAGATCAAGGTCCAATGAAGAAAGGTAAACTGGGTGTTGAGAACGAAGCCTTTATGACCTGAATGATTAGACGGAATCCCATAAAGCCCGGACGCCTGCTGTCACATCTTTGCGGGGTCATCGACAAGATTTGAACATGATCAAAGATTGTAGCATCATACATACAGCCAAGACCATTGCATCACTGACCGGTGCCCATCGAGCCAGCGCCCGAGTTATTTTTGACACAACTACCGGTTGAGCGGAACTCGAGAAGAATGGGTTTGGTGGGATCTGAGCTGAGCCTTCATCGCAGGTTGAGTTAGAACTTAGCAAAAGGAATGAGGATATGGGCCTACATTCAAAGGAAACGAGCACAACTTTGAATGGAACGAGACCCAAAAGGTGGGCTTGGGTTGAGTGGTCTTCTGTATTTTTTATCTGGTGAGCTGTAGGCATTGAGAGTGATGGTGTGTATGCACTCGACTTGAGAGAAAATTCGAAAAAAAGAAGGCGTGGTCACCCTATCAATATGTATGTAACTGAAGGTTGAGAATCACAATATCCCTCTGTGCAATCTCAACAGTGCCACATCGAAGATGAAAATCAGTCAAAATTAAATTTGAAATTAATATAGAAGACTGCACATAGAGGCTGTTTAACTGACATCCCGACGCTGGGTCGCCTGCTTCGCTGGCGCTAAAACAACGGATGTACGATGGGCTGCGAGGGATCCGCTGGTAGGCATGTGCGAATTTGACAATGGACTAGCACCATCTCAACGAGGCGGATATCTGCAACCCCCTCTCCCTTGAGGGTTGCGTTAAGATCGGCGGAAGATTGCCCGTATGGCCCTGAAAATCTGAGAAATTGGTCGGAGGAGCTACAAATGAGATTTTTGGGTAGGAGCTTACTCCAATATCATGACCTCCCATCCCTCCGTCAATTAACCAACTTTCCGCGCCACGCTCTCAATTTGAGGAAGAATCAGGTCAAGACCTTCGTCACTCCAAAATCCACGCTCATACGAAGAAAGTCGACCCATAACATATTCCGCAGCGTCTGAGTCGTTGCGTCCGATACCCAAACGAAATCGGTGAAAGTTCATTTCTCCGCCAAGGGCTTGAATGATGCTCTTGATACCGTTGTGGCCGTTGGCAGAGCCTCCAAGTTTCACGGAAAGAGCTCCAACGCGGTGAGAAAGAGAGTCGGAGAGAATGATCATTGAGGTAGGACTGTTGACAGTTTGGCGGTAAGCCTTGACTATTGAGGGTCCAGAGATATTCATCAAAGATTCTATATGAAAAGGCTCAAAATTGTTGGGCTGGAGATAATAAATAAGGTGCGTACTAGACTTATAAAGGGTAAGGTTTACAGTGGTATCTCCGATGAGAACATTGCCTTGACCGATGTAACCGCCACGATCTGACGTTAAAGAGATACCAAGTCGTTGGGCTAATCCGTCAACGACTAGCTGGCCAACACTAGAAAACGATACATATTGAGCAATGACGCGTCATTCTGCCAAAGCACACCGCACCTGTGCCTTGTGAATGGATATGGGAGATTCCCCAATCCTGCAACGAATACTTTAGGGATGCTTGCAACTGGCATGGCGTTTCACGAAAATTGAAGGAGGGTGTTCAAAAAAGGATTTGTGGAATTGAGCATAACGCCAGCGGCTTTGAGCTTATGTATGAAAGAGGTTCCTGCCAATGAGTCAGGAAATGACCAACAAAAACTTTCAAAACATGACTGGTCTTGACTCCGACTCGGAAGCACAATGCCCGATTAGGTAATCTGCCATGATAGCACAGCATTTTGTTGAAAGTCTTTCGCCGAGTCTTCCGACAACATCAACGACATCGATCTTTTATGCTTGTTTGCCAACCATTGTATGCAGCCAGTGCAGCTGTACAGCCTGATACTTTCAGTCGAAAAAGTTCTGGTTGACCTCAACACAGGTGTCCAATACCTCCTGGAAAACAATACTTCGGACTCAGATAAACCCTCCCAGGCTCTTCTATCCCTAGTTGGCTATTCAGATCTCAGAGTCCACGTACTTAGTGGAATTGTGCAACAGATTTTGCAATCTCAGCGTGAGCAAATTCTATGCATGGTTGTCTTTTCTAAAAGCTCTTTGCATCATCCTCCAATCGACCAATGGGAGGATCTTCAGATTCAGATTTTCGTCGGACCGCCCGGCCCCCTTTACGAAGCCTTTCAGTTTTCTGTACCAGGATTCAGGAATACTCTGGCAGTCACGACTGGTCAAGGATTAACTTTGGAAAAGGGACCACAGTCGTGGGTTTAGATAGAGCTATTCCCATTGCATTTTGCATGGTTTTCACACATTTCAATTCGACCTTCTCCCTGGCCCCCAAATCTTTGAAGGTATCGTGAGATTGCCATTGTATTAAGCGCCCATGATCTGTCGTCTGACGATGGATTGTCGCCTGAATCCTGGGATTAGATTACCTCAACTGCAAATCGACCAGTCAACAGCATCTTTCACCCAACTTTCACCTGATTCTTCGACCAAGCTAACCGCATTGCCTCAAGAACAGCGTTTGTCAAATCCCGAGGTCATCTGCCATCGAACAAAACATTTGACTTTGCGCACGAAGACGTGAACTGACATGAATACAAACAGAAATGGGGTCGCTACTCGGCGACGAGGATATGAAAGTCAGTCTGGTTTGTCCCAAGTGTGTGGAATGTGGGAACTTACATCATTATTTCCGAAATATAGACGGATGGATTTGTTCGATACCCACTATCACTGAGAAAATGGGTCTGTATTCCAAGGATCACTTCAATGTCTGCCAACGTTCGGCCAGCCGCCGCACCGTCCCCCAGTGTCTGACATCTTGACCCCCGAAGTTCATGCGACGTGTCGACCGTCTGTGGCAACTGTGAATGGCGACCTCTCGGACTTCTGGGCGCGGGTCCAACCTCTTGACTTCTAAACAACAATGAACATCCGATGTATTCTCGAACATGTTTTCTATGTCACAACATATGCACATACGCGTAGGTCGATTTCGTCGTGATTCTATTTCCACTATTCTTCGTGATGACAGGTGTAACTCATATGGCCTCTTCTACGAATCAGGTGCCCTCACTTTAAGTCTCGAGCTCATGGCTATTGGAGCGCCCAGAGAATAACGGTATACTACGACGCGAAGTATTGGTGTCGTGTGGGGCGACAGACAGTACCCGTTACCCATTTTCGTCTCATTACTGTGTTTTGTACCCGCACCTCTTTGCGACCTCGTGCTCGTTTTTGTTTGGAGATTCTCCACAACTCGGAGTCAAGCCAATGGATGCCTTTCTCCGGACCGTCCATGTTGGAAAAGTTACTATAAAGTTAGGATCTAATGCGTAACTTAATTCACAAAAAATGATCTCAACACTCACTGCATTGACTCTTTCGAGCGCCATTGCTTTCGCTAGCGCTGGCTGTTCGGCGACCATAAACTCACTCTCTGGTAAGTTTCCGTCATTTATGGCAGTTAAACCTTCACTTAAACTGACCTTTTCAACATAGATGTCTCCGCTGCTGTAAAATGCACCTCTATCACTTTGAATGGATTTACCGTCCCTGGTGGGGAAGCGCTTACACTGAGTCTGATTTCTGGAACGACTGTCACCATGAGTAAGCATTGACGACGGTCTTATGACTTTACAACCCCAACCTTCAGTGCAGACGGCGATATTCTATTCGGAAATAAGAGCTGGGCTGGGCCGCTCTTCACAGTCAGGCAGGTCACCAAGCGAACAATACTTTCAAGATTTTTTTGAATTAATAAGCTCTTTTTCTCCAGCGGAACAAATATCAATTGTAAGCATCCAGTCGACATTCTGCTCTGAATTTTTCTCAAAATGTTCCTTTTTGCAGTCAACGGAAATGGACATAAATTCGACGGAGGAGGTCCTTTCTACTGGGTAACTCAAATTTATTTGGACATAACATTGATTTGACGATACACCCTCTGTGATAGGACGGTCTTGGTGGAAATGGCGGTACCCAGAAGCCAGATCCGATGATGAAGTTAGTGGCTATCCAGTCCCATTTCATTTATGCAGAAATAACGAACGCGTACCTTCAGAATCAAGATTTCTGGCACCTTCCAGGTATTCAAGAAATTAAATCATTTGAGAAGGCTACTTACTGTATGTTTTCCTCAGAATGTCAAGGTAGTCAATTCTCCCAACCGCGTCTTCTCGGTTGGAAATCCGGCCCCATTGACGATGACCGGTCTGATCGTTGACAACTGTAAGCCAGACATAAAGGTCAACCTCAGTATGAAACATGCTGACAATCGAAAAGCTCAAGGAGACTCTCCAAATTCAAAGAGTAACGGGATTCCAGCAGGACACAATACGGATGGCTTCGACGTTAGCGCCAATGATCTTACTATACAAAACAGGTAGGCAAGGTTGGTCACACAAACCTCAATCTCGATTTCTTATTCTTCCTTCTAGTCAGGTACACAACCAAGTATGTATAACAAAGTTCGGGTGTTAGTGAACGCTGAAGCTTATTAGAAATTTTCCAGGACGATTGCCTTGCTATCAACAAGGGAACCAATATCGTGTTCAAAGGAAACACATGCGTCGGTGGTCATGGCATTTCCATTGTAAGTCTTGATATGAGTATCGCTTAATGGACCGTAGTAGACTCACACTTTCCTCCTTCCTCTCAGGGCTCTATTGACTCTAGTGTGACCGTTTCTGGTGTCATTATATCTGGAAATACAATCATCAACAAGTAAGTATCGTTATCACCGGCCTGATTTATATGACCTATCTCTTTTCAGCGACCAAGCTCTGCGCATCAAGACAAAGTCCGCATCCACTGGAAGCGTTGTAACTAACGTTACCTACAGTGTATGTTCTTCCCATTCATTCAGGTCTATGCTGTCATATCTGACTTATTTACTGGTAGGGAAACACCGCTACTGGAATCCGCAGATTCGGTGTGATAATTGACGAGGTATGGTTCAACTGCCCCAAAGGTCTATAGTATATTTTCTAATTTCTTTACCTCACCAGAGCTATCCATCTACCCTTGGTACCCCAGGCACTGGTGTCGTCATCTCGGTGAGATATCATGCTACTTATCTATTATCTTGCTCTCAAAGCATCCCTTCCAGAACGTGAACTTTGGGTCTCCTGCATCCCAGATCACCGTAAACAGCGATGCCCAAAAGGCTGCTGTTAACTGTGGAGCAAATGCCTGTAAAGGTGAGATTTCATTAACTTTAGTGCACTCGAGGCTCCTCATAATTGTTTTCACCAGGAACCTGGAATTGGTCCAACCTCAAGGTCTCTGGAGGTGTCGCTGGTGAGTGTCATGGATATGTCATATGAAATAGAATTATTGTTCATGAAAGAATATTTCCAGGCAAAATTACCAATGCTCCGATTACAGGGTTTAGCGAATGAAAGCGGCGAAAGCACGAGCGAATGAAGATTAACTTGAGCTTAAATATTTGAATATTTAACTGGACCTTTACCTGTGTACTCTGAGATCCTAAATAACACAAAAAGTTTTGCAAACGTCAAGTTGGGAGCAAGTTTGGAGGTGTTAAACGTTAAACGTTAAACGCTCGGCTTTAGTTCGGCGCTTAAAGTTGCGTTTCATGGCCAAAGGAAATCAGTTGTGACTGTCACGCTCAATGAAAGAACGTCACGACCGTTTTGATTTCTTCTACAACTCGCTCAAGCCTTTTGCTTCGCACTCTGCTGCATTGGTATAGATTGATACCCATAGCTGAGAAGACCCTCTTGAAATGATATGAAGGCCCTCATCCAACTGCCCAATTCCTCACCGAGATTCGCTTTTACCCAACTTTTACCTTCCAAAGTTTTAATGCCAACCGAAAGATCCTAGACAGCCTTCAGTCTTGTGAACCCTCAAATTCGCGGGTCTCGGTTACCAGAGAGACCGGGAACCACCCTGAACTCCAGGTTTTTTCTAAATATTTTATCCTATTTCTGTCTTTGCATGACATTCATTTATTTTAAGGAAACTCGTCGGACTTCACCTGGACTGCACCCATCATTCCTCGTGATTCGAGCCTCGCAGAACAATTATATTCTGCCAAACATCCTACCAATACGCTTCAAAGATGTTCACAGTCAGCTGGCCCTTCCGTGGGTAACGAAGGTCTTGCTTTGCTCTTTCCCGTCGGTATCGACGACGGAAATAGTGGTCAAGATAATCCGCATCGTGACGTGGTGGTTTGTCCGAGCGACATGAAGAAGTCGCAGGTCCTTTGACGCGTCACTTGCTCCTCGTCCACTCAGCCATTCATAATGGATTGTAGGAAAAACTGCCTCCGTCGGTTTTCCAGCCCGGGCCGCCACTTTCAACTGGAAGGATTGAGAAGCGTGGAGTTGAACGATATAAAATGACGACGCGTCCTATCATGCTGTCCTAACAAAATGTTTTCCCTTATCACTGCTTTGACTCTCTCTGGAGCTGCTACATTGGCCAGTGCTGCCTGTTCTGCGACCATCAACTCTTTGTCTGGTAATCAGTTTTTCGATGTCTTACCAGCTAACTTTTCTGACAGGGCCGTTTAGATGTCGCAAACGCCGTCCAATGTACATCTATTACCCTAAATGGCTTCACAGTCCCAGCAGGCCAGGGTTTAACGTTGAGTCTGGCATCAGGAACAACCGTCACCATGAGTGAGTGGATGAAGCAAACACCAGGGTGACTTCGCTGACTTTTTACTATCTCAAGATGGTGACATCTCGTTCGGTAATGTTAGTTGGGCTGGGCCACTTTTCACTGTTAGGTTGGTAATCCATTACTTCTAGCCACCAACACTGACCCATTTAACTTCATCAGTGGGACAAACATCAACTGTGAGACCAGTTTCAATTGCCACCTGAATCGCTATTCAATTTTCCTCCAGTCAACGGAAACGGACACAAATTCGACGGAGGAGGCCCGTTCTACTGGGTATGTGCCTTTTTTTCTGTTTTTTATATTTAATTTCAAACAGTTAAAATCGTCGTTTAATAGGATGGTCAAGGCCTTAATGGTGGCGTCCAAAAGCCAGATCCCATGATGAAGTGAGTGCCAAAACGATTAGGCCCCGCCCGTTTCAAGTTTTAACGTTGATACTTCAGGATTAAAATTTCTGGCACATTCCAGGTCATAATCCCCTTCTTTGTCTTTAGCATGAAATAATATTCATTTCGGTAAAATCTTTAGAACGTCAAGGTCGTCAACTCTCCAGCCCGCGTTTACTCGGTCTCAAACTCGGCAGCCCTCACGATGACAGGATTGGTGATCGACAATTGTAAATAACAAATCGTATCTTTCCCATCGGAAGTCGTTTACTCATTTCTCAAAAGCACAAGGAGACGCAGCCAACTCGCGCAGTGGAGGGATCGCAGCAGGACACAATACCGATGGGTTCGATGTCAGTGCCAATGATGTTACGATTCAAAACAGGTCCGTTTGTCGTAACGATGGTTGTCCATCGCGAGCTAACCCATTCTCTACAGCCAAATTCACAACCAAGTTAGTACAGTTGTCCCTTCTTAATATCAAAATACCCTGCCTGAACATTTTCAAGGACGATTGCCTTGCCATCAACAAAGGCACCAACATCGTTTTCAAAAGCAATTCTTGCACTGGTGGACACGGAATTTCGATCGTGAGTACAAAAACTTTATGAACACAAGTCGGGATCTCAATTAACACTGAATATGGCACCTAGGGATCCATTGACTCTGGTGTTACTGTGTCTGGAGTCATTGTTTCTGGAAACACTATCACCAACAAGTGGGTAATGCCATCTTCTCAAAGAGCTGTCTTTCCTGATTTTTCATGTATAGCGATCAAGCACTCAGAATCAAGACCAAGGCTGCATCGACTGGCAGCACAGTCTCCAATGTTACATATTCCGTGCGTCTCGTCCTTTGTCGCTCCACTTCTCCCCGAATGAACACTTAGTCATTGGTGATTAGGGCAATACCGCAACAGGCATTCGTAACTTCGGCGTGATTATTGACCAGGTGCGTGTTCTATCGACAAACAACGTATCATGGATTCTAAATTCTTATCTGTTTTATTTCAGAGCTACCCCTCTACATTGGGTACTCCAGGGACTGGTGTCGTCATTTCGGTATTGAGCATTATTTCTACACCAATTAAGAATATCGGTACTCAGGTTTCTTTTTTTATTAGGGTGTCAATTTCGGTTCTTCTACCACTTCAATCACTGTCAACAGTGGTGCACAAAAGGTTGCCGTTAATTGTGGATCGGGATCTTGCACAGGTCAGTCACTCCTGAGCAATAGTGGACCATTTAATCATCTTCATTTTCAGGTGCTTGGAACTGGTCCAATCTCAAAGTCTCTGGCGGCGTTGCTGGTACGTTCTGTCGCATGCTCAATAAATGATTACCTCTGAAAGCCAATTCTCTGATAAGGTAAAATCACCAATGCCGACATCACAGGTTTCAGTGAATGAATATGGAGATCACTCGTTATTTCGAAAAAAATAAAAAAATCCAAATCTGTATTTTATGTCCATATTATGTTCTTGTCAAAGAAACTGCTGTCAGCTACAACCACGGTACTCTTGGACTCGAGTATGCAAAGGTTACAAGCAAATTTTATGCATATTGATTATCTCTGAACTTGCGCTCGGTGCTGTCCAAACAGCCGCCATGACCATTGAATTCACTCGGCCGTTCGACCTCAAACAAATGACGCTGCTTGTTCACCGGCGACCCATTCTGGGAGAACAACTTGTCAAAGGAGCACATTCCATACTCGAGTGCTGGGCCCCGGACATTGAACCGACCAAAGTAAAGCACAAAGCTGAATCAGGTGGACAGGAATAAGGTCTCAATAGAGAGGCACGTTGGATAGAGTAGGCATGGAATTTTATTGTATTGTTGGGGTCCTTGGAGACATCAACAGAATGGAAAACCTGACAAAAGCTTTGGGAAACAGAGAAACAGGTTGAAAACAACAAAAGAGCCTTGAAAGAACAAAACAGGCCTAATAAACAGTGCCATATCCATTTGGTGGCAGGATCCCTGATTCCAATCTCAAAAGGAGCAGTCAAAACAGAACTCATAGAGTTCTTTCAGATGCTGGTATTCCTCCTGCCCAAACAGGTCCATTGAATGATCCACGGCATCATGAATTTCCACCTGAGTTGGATTGTGTGCTTGGATGTTTCCAGCAAGTTGGACCTTGTTGGATACCCAAAGAAATACCAGTGTTTCTTGTGAGAGTGAGTGTTGACGAGGTGGCTCTGAGAGCAAGTTTCGGAGGGTCAGGTTTTGTAGTTCCTCGCCCAATAGATCGGCGACTTTCTGGCGACTTTCGTCGAGAAGGATACGGAGGTTGATTGGCATTATTCTGGCAGCCAGCTGGGATGATATTTTCAGATTAACATATTCCACAATCATGGTTATTGAACAACACATACCTGACCGATAAGATGCAAATTCAGGTCAACTTCCTTATGCAGCAATTCGCGGCGCTCTTTCCCCTCCTCTAACTCGCGCTTTACCGTCTCTAACTCGCCCATCACCCTCTCAAACATCCGTTGCGTCTCCTCTTCCCGCAATTTCGACGTGATCCGGTCGCTACGCATTTCCGATAACTCACATTTTAGCTGATCCTCTGAGGCCTTCAGCTTCGCTTCGACATCTTTCTTGTCCGCTTCGAGAAATTCCATCGTTCGCTTGTGGCGCTCCAGAAGATCTTCCTCGCGTTGTGTGGCCCGTTTCTGTTGCTCAAGCATCGCCTGTGTGGCCCGTTCCTGTTGCTCATGCATCGCCTGTTCGGACTGTTTGTGTCCCTCACGAATCGCATGTTCAAATTTTTCTATGACGGAGTCAAACTTTTCAACGGTTATAAACCTCTCTATGTCATGACGGTCAGCTATGGCAAGAAAGAAGTTTTGTCACTTGCCAGGGTCAGGGGCGGACGATGAACGACCAGGTGCCTGTTTGTCGTTGGCTGATTTCAAGTAGTCCTTTATTTTGTGGTGATCCTTATTTTGACCAGGGGATACTAGGAGAAGGAGACCATCCTTTTCGTTAACGTCATCTAGGTCTGGGGTTCATGGATTGCCCGAGCGAATGCAAGCGCCATTTGTCAGCCAAGAATGATAAATACAAGAGGAGGGTAGGTTCACACCTTTAGGGATTTGGCGGACCTTCATGTCATCTCCAACTAGCTTTGCTTCGGTGGGGAACGCCTTGTTGATGTTTTCTACAAGCTTATCCGTCGACCTTGTGACTGTTTGCTCAGCATCTTCCAACAGAACAGGAACCAATTCGTTATAAGATGTCGTTACATCTTGCCAAACCGCGGTCGCTTTTATCGTCGTCTGTGAGGCCATATGGCCGCGTTTCCGAGACGATTCTGGTTATAGGTTGAGACATTGGGGAGGGCACCGTCCACAAATGAAGGAGAAACTTTGTGATTGCACAGCCACCTCAAAACCTGCCAAATCAATCGGGTTTTGAAATAAATCAGAAATGGATGGTCACACCAACTGGGACTGCTTTAATCTCTCCAATCTTGCTCAAACTACCAACACACGATGTCAGACTGCGTTCACAAAACACAACTGCAGGCATTGCCTGTTAATCCCGCAAAAGATGACAATTCTTGCCACGCCCTGATGCTCTCAAGGATAAAGAAATGGAAGAACCATCCTGGAACAAGACTGGCACTGCTCAGGAAACCGAGTGTTGAAACTTGTTCAAGTCACTCTCCATGCTCTCTCGAACCAATGATCCCGAGTCGCCATGATGAAAGTTGTTGAGCGAAACCAAATAAACGGACACGGTACTACACGGTATCCATCTCTTGGTCCTTAATTTTTGGCCGACTACTATTCCTGTCCGCCCGTCTCAAATGTGGGAACGACTCTGTGAACAACCACTCTCCATAACTAAACATATGTGGAAAATCATGACACTCCTGTGTTCGCCGTTCTGGGGGGCTTCTCTTTCCCAAGTTCTGGATAAATACCTCCCAGTAACGTTTCCCTGAAGTTTATCATAAAAATGACCCTTTGGGGATTGTCCTTGGGTCGTTCTGCCCTCGCCGTCTGTTATGCCTTTCTTTTGGCCAATGCCGCCTCAAATCCTTGCGTAGGTGTTATCAACTCTCTGGCTGGTCAGTCCGATCCATCTTTCCTCAACACCTGTAAAAGCTAAAAAAATGATGGTAGATGTCGCCGCTGCTGTCAACTGTACAACTGTTGTGCTCAATAGCTTCACGGTACCAGCAGGGCAGGGCTTGATATTGAACTTGTTGACAGGTTCCACTGTGACCATGAGTTTGTCTTGAAGCTCGTTTGCATGACGTCCCTCCGAACATCATTCGTTTTGCAGATGGAGATATATCATTCGGAAACCTAAGTTGGGCTGGTCCACTATTCACCGTCAGGTAAACTACTCTTAGCTGTCCTCTCCTCGACACCATGAGTAGCTAACGTGGGTATATAACCACTAGTGGAAAGTCTATCACATGTGAGTAACACCATCTTCATCTTTTCGCAGATTTTAAAGACACTACCAGTCAACGGTAATGGACATTCATTTGATGGAGGAGGTCCTTTCTATTGGGTATGTCATTGTAATGCCGTTCATCAAAACTTTACTCATATCGAACAAGGATGGACTCGGCGAAAATGGAGGAGTACTGAAACCTGCGCCCATGATGAAGCAAGCCCCAGCCGTTTTTTTTTTCTGTCTCTGACCTGACTTTTTCCAGAATCAAAATTTCTGGCATTTATGCTGTGAGTCAGAATTGCGACCTACTGTTATACGAATACGAAATATCGACACCACCCTTTTTTGAGAACGTCACAGTCATCAATTCTCCTACAAGAGCATACTCCGTGTCCAATCCTGCTGCGCTGGTCATGACAAATCTCTTGATCGATAACTGTGAGTTTAATTACATCCTCGTGGCATGCTCATGGATTTAAAATTCACTCAAGCTCAAGGAGATGTGCCTAATGCCCAAAGTAACGGCCTACCTGCAGGTCCGGCTTTATTTGACAACCTCCGTTCCTCGAAGTTCTCAAGGCAAAGCGACGTTTAGGACACAATACCGATGGCTTTGACTGTAGCACAACAAATTTAGTCATCCAAGAGAGGCAAGCACCAATGCCACATTTGCTTCGATTGTACTCATACTTCCTGGTGCCTATGTAGCTTAATTCACAACCAGGTCGGTGAATGACGTCCTGGCGAAAACGTTCCTAAGCTTAACCTTTCTAAGGACGATTGCCTCGCAATCAACAAAGGCTCAAACATAGCTTTCCAAAGAAATACTTGCATCAACGGGCATGGAATCTCGGTGGTTCGTGCGGTTCTCCTTTCCGTGTCTTTCTTCAGTGGAACATGAACACGAAATAGGGGTCAATCGATTCTGACGTCGTGGTTTCTGGGGTTGTCATATCTGGGAACACGATAATCAACAAGTCAGTGGTTCTCATTTACTGTTCATCTGCATTATTGAACATTTGTATTAACCTGGGACTGCGGTCAGTGATCAGGCTCTTCGAATCAAGACGAAAGCAGTCGCCACGAATAGCACCGTCACCAATATCACATACTCGGTGAGGAAGGACACACGAGTTGGATGATTTCAGAAACAAACCAGGCTCATCTAATTGAACCCGTCCGCCACAGGGAAACAACGCAATGGGCATGCGTCGATTCGGCGTGTTAATCGATCAAGTATGCTGCATCCTTTGAGTTCGGAAAACCTGAGTGTCATATATGGATCATTAACCAAAAAAAAAAATCTTCATCAAGAGCTTTCCCGACACCCTTGGCGTACCCGGAAACGGAGTGGTGATTTCGGTATGTTCGACACCGTCAGCCGCCCTTCGTTCAACATACTGAGCTTTCCCGGGTCCCCCTTAGGCTGTCAACTTTGTCCCTCCAATGAACACACTCTCCATAAATAGTGATGCCCAAAAGGTAGCTGTGAATTGCGGGGAAGGTTCTTGTATAGGTACATAGATAATGGATGACTTTCCTTAACGTCTGGAAACGTTTGAAAGGCTTTTCAGATTCAAAATTGCGTTCTAAACCTTAAATGCCGATGAGCCGGGGACAGGCACATCAAAACTTGATGAATTTTTGAAAATGAGACCTCTTTCAAACTTGACATCTGGAAGAGGGTACCTACCCCCCATTCCAGATTCAAAAGCTCATTTCAAACGCTTTTTCTACCACGGCACACGATGCCGACCTGATGGCGTGCCGACTCATCCCATTTCGGGAAGCTTGGCTCCCTCCCTCCATCATTTCGTCCGTTTTGATCAACCTCGTTAAGGTTTTATAGAATTCTGAATCCCAGTGCGATATATGGATACAAATCTTAAATTTAGGTTTGGAACGCCGTTTGAAAGTTCCAAATCGTTAAGGAAAGTCATCCA
>JAIFHD010017088.1:0-40756 GCA_019721455.1 Psilocybe mexicana
TTGAGAAGTTAAATCTGAGTCTACATCATAAAACTCTACTAGTAATCCCTCAAAACAACTACCTCACTAAATTAACATTTGGTGAATATTTGGTGTGATTTAGATTTAGATTTCTAAGTTTAAACTACGCTGAACACTTCAGCGATACTCCGTACTAAGTGATAGACCTCACCCGCTCTGGCGAAGTAGGTTGCTAATGGGGTATCTTTCTGTTTCGAAAGGCATTTTCTATGTGCCAGATGAATCTTTTTCGCCGTCGCCGATAGTAGTGCCTTCTCTGCCGAGAGAACATTGTCGCCAGGAGGAAGCGTGCCGTCCCGACTGCAATGTTCAAGTTAGCCACCTCCATACGCCCCCCTACCCACATCCTGGTCCTTCATCCGTTCCTTCTTCACGTAATCCTTCTCAAGACGCCTAACATTCGAACCGTCTCGGTACATTCGACATCCTTCCAAGAAGCGAGGATAGTTTTACACAAGATAAACGATGGGCGATCTATTCCCAGTCTCATTTGGACTGTGACTTGTTGCCAAACCCGGTGCAACTCTTCGTATGTACTATGTGTCCCTTCCAACTTCAGATCAAATAAAGACCGACAGGACAGTCCCTTCCATCAACTCATCCCACCTTATTCAAAAAGGGTTCCCTACCGGGTGTTTCTGCTTCATGGACCATGACTTAGCTTGGGATTATACTCGTAAATGATACTATTGGACAACGCTAGCTCTCACATTCAGCTTCCGACTACCAGGTACCTGCGCCTGTACATCAGTACATGGAGAGTTCCACTGTGGAGGGAATCTTGAGATCTATGTCGTGGATTATCGATTGCCTGTTGTGTATCTCCTCCGACGATGTAGATCGTTTTGTTTTTGCTGTTCAATTCTAAATGTATTAGGTGGCTACACGAAATCGTACGATTCATATGTACGTCTGTCGGCTTGAGGAAGAACGATCGATGATCGATGATGCACGTTGGATCGCTATGTCTCTTCTTCTTCACGTTGTTCGTGTTGCCAGGTGTTATCTCTCAGTATCTGTGTGCGCCACCGGGTTATATGTCCAATGGATACCAAACGCTTCTGGAAGAGGGTTAGCGTTATACTAAGCAAAATAAACTGGGTTTATGTCTCAGAATTTAGACAACAAGACGAAGTATATTGGTGACATTCGTTTCTTCAAATTATACAATTAATGCCAGGAATACCTTCATCTGTGATTGATTTTTTCAGGACGTGAGCCTGCCAGCCTGGACAGCCTGACCGTCCATGTGCAATGTACCAGGATGACCAGTGACGGCGACGCAACGTCGTTTTGCGGCCATTTGTCTATGCCATCGTGAGTGTCTGCCAGTGTGCTAGTGAGGGATGCGAAGGATGCGGAGGATGCCGTTTATGGACTTGTTGGGTTAGACGCCCACGGTCCTCCCGTGTGCGGGCCTTCCTTTTCGGGACTTGTTCTTCCTTCGTCACGATCATGAAGATGCGCACTTCAAGGGAGGAAGAGTGCTAAAGAGTGGGATCCATTTATTTATACAGAGACATGCTTGCATATAATAACTCCAGACACTACATACACCAGAGCCTAAAATCTAATACAAATGGTTTTGTGTTGTTTCGAGATTGGGTTATGCATGGTCATCGTTTGTCTTCGTCGCATCATGGCTATTGAATTCTCTCTACGAGAGGGACAAGGATGTTGATGCCGGATCATGGTCTTAGGATTTTTTGGAGTTTGGGTTTGGGTTTGAGTTTGCGGCGAATGAATTGTCAGTGCCAGTTTGCCGGGCGTACTAGTAGCCTGAGGCAATTAGGCACTGGGCGGGCTATTGAGTTGCAGGCTCTTGGATCCTGGAGTCTGGAGGGGTGTACTTAAACAAGGGGGACGGTGCGGGCATACATGCATGTAATCTTCTTGTTCGGATTTTGACGTCGTTCAAGTTGATCCATCGTCCTACTGTCCGACACTGTCACCATCGTCAAGTTCTCCCTCGTCCTCGTCCTCTCCTTGTCCTCCGATTAGTCCTCCGATTCGATAGTTGCAATCGTAAGTCACATTTATATTTAACCGCATCAAGTCTAATATAAGTGGTCTTTCGTCGATTCAGGTTTTCGCTGCAGCGTCAGAAAATAAATATTGGAAATGCCATTCAACATCAACCTCAAGTTCTTGAAGTCTCAACAACAACGAAGTAACGGGGACTTGAAGCACCACTCCCGAGCCCAGGGTCACGCACATACCAGTGCTTCATGCCTCCCTCAGGCTGTCACGGTGCGCAAGAGCGCTAGCGTCAACTTCGGTTCGATCCCTGGCGTGAGTAGGGGCTTGAGAGATGGTGGTGGACTCGGAGCGGGTGTTGGTGTCAACGGAAAGAATTTCGAGGATGTGCCAGTGGTGCCGTTCAGGGACCAATATCGAATCACGGAACTCCTTCTCCAGGCCAGTGCGTTGCGCGAGGACGATGGTGAGCTCCCGGTCTCGGATATCCAGGCTCCTCCTTCGACACCGCTTGATTATCACGATGATGAACATTCGAGTCCGAGTTCGAGTCTGCCATCGGACGGCCCGGGGGACCACGGTGACGAGGGCCATAACCTGAACCACGGTCGATGCGATTATCATGACTCTCACATCCATGGAATCCAGGAAATCAGGGAGGCGATCATGGAGAGGGTGACGTACGATGCGATCTTGGTCTCGAATTTAAATTCCAAGTTGAAGACTTCGAGTGCCGTGGCGGGCTTGAGCGAGAACGAGAACGAGATGCCGGTTGGGGTTGGACTCCTTGGGAAGCGTGTTGATGGGAGCTTGGGTGATTATCAATGGGACGTTGGTGTACCGCCGAATAGTCCTGCTTCGACGTTGCCGCGAAGTTCTTCTTCGATAATTCGTACTCGGAGTCGGAGACGGTCCGAGTCTCAGGGGCACATATATGTAGGTGGGAAGGGAGAGAGGGGGTATAGGTCTTTGGTGGGGGTGTCGATTGCTATTATGGAGAGTAGGTTGAGGGAGGGAGCTTGACCACGCTTGTTTTATCTACGAACTATCTCGAATTGATCTTACATAAACGAGCGCTTAACGAACTTGAAAACGTTTCGTGACACGTCCCGTAAGGATTGGAATATTTATCCAGAAAATAACTTATAAGAAGGCTAATTTTACACAAGTGAATGAATAGGACCTCTTATCGTTTCTTTTCGTGCGGGGATATCTCTGGTAAGATCTCAATTTTCAATATATTTGCGAGTTGATTCATCGACGTCGAGCACTGCATCTCTGTTGATTGGCCGTGAATCTGAATAGATAATAAGGTGTGGTATACTTGGACTCTATTAAGATGACGATGGTGGCAAAAATAAGCTGTTGGCAAAGTGTAGAACTTTAAATTAGGCTTTGCTGAGGAGATTGAAAGGAGGAGGCTCAACTCTCTTTTGACCAAGTGAATACTGGGCTACAGGGGTCGATGTAGTATGAAGGTGTCTCAAAGGGCGACTTGAAGGTTTAAAAAATTGTACAGAAAATTGTAAAAAAAATATAAAGTTCCGCAAGGTGGTTGATTCCTGGGAGAAGGGAAGAATTTAAATAATTTTAGAGTGACTTGAATGACATCACGGACTCGGAGTCGGAGATCGACCATGCTCAGCTGTGCAATGTATTTGTCCGGGTCGGTGCAAGTAAATAATCGATAATGTCACCAGGAACCAAAGTGGTGCGGATCAGAATGAAAGTTCCCTCTGCACTTGGAAAATTGTCGAACACAACTGAGGATATTTTTCTGCCTGAAAACGGGACTCGTCAGCGAGAAACGCAGCGGCCGATATGTGCGGGGTGAAGCATTGTGAGCCGGATGGGGCAATATGGGGTCTGTGCGTGAGAAAGCTGAAATGGCGAGGGAGTGTTTTGTTGTTGTTGGATTGTGACCCCCCTGTTCATCACCGTGACTAAATCGTACAGCACCTGCCGAAAATCTTTACGCACTGACCACCGCGCTCGACACTGTCGCCGACAACGGACCCAATGCAGCACAACACAGACGGCGAACAGAACACCTATGTCTACAAGGGCAAGGTCACCCACAGATCATGGCCACAGCTCCCTGAGGAGATCGTACGGTGAGCAGTCAGCCCTCTTTGCTCGCCGCCACACGCGATATTCATCGTGAACTCGACATTTATTACAGACTCATCACCACACACTATCTCTGGGACATCTCTGGCACAAACTATTGTCCACAGTCTCTCGAGACCCGCAAATCATGGTACTCTCGCCTTGTCTACACCTGCATACGCGACACCCAGGATCTAGAAAAGAATCTTATGCCTATATGTCCAGAATGGCGGAGAGCAAGTCAGTATTCCTTTTCTTATCGTGTATTATCTCTCTTTCCCCCATCTTTTCCCCCTCATTCCACCCTGCTTTCGTGTCCTCTTGTTCAGGCGCTCAATTGCACAGCAAATGTGATGTGGATAATCGTTTGCTGTGCTTTTGTCACTTCACTTCTCCCAGTCCTTGTATCAGTCATTTGCAACGTTCACATACCGCCCATCTCTCCCACTCGATTCAATGTACCATTGTGGATTTCTGTATTTTCAATTACCCAGCCAAATGTCGCGTATTCTTGGCGCATCTTCCTCGATCAAATTTGACTTTTACTTTTATGAATTACACCTTCACTTTCACCTTTCTCTTTTAGAGTAATCTTTATCGATCGTGTGTTTCTATCATCTTTCCCCCGCGTTTTTTGTTTTGACATTTTCCCTGCAATGACGTTGCTGACCACACTTTCATTCAGTCGAAAAACATCCATTTTGGAACCAAGCCATCCACGTTCTTGACCCTAATGACTCCCTCATCTTTCATATGACAATCCATCCTAAACCTCAACTCAACGGATCCTCTAACACAAACCTCGGCCCCATCCACCTCACACCCTACCAACATCTTCGAAATATCTTGAATTCTTCTTGCCTCGTCTGCAGGGTCAACAATCCCCTGTCCAATAACGGTCTCACCGCCGCCAAAAAATACGCCACTACCATCACCCTTGGACTCATCACTGTCTGCCGCGAACATAATCATCGGAGGGGCATTTTCTGTGGTGCCTGCCTCCGCGACGAGCCGGTTCTGGATCGAATGATCCGAGAAGACCTAATCCACTCTCCTGCCGTTCTCGAAAACGAAGACGATGATACGTGGCCCCATATCGAAGCTACGTGTAGACGGTGCCGTACGGAATGGCTCTGGCGAAAAGCATGCACTAGCGGATTTCCTCATGACCGCGAGGCCATTGGCGGTCCAACCTTACAGTCTACGGATTGGGAAACGAGACAGAACGTCGATGGGTTCATCGAACTCGCAGAAGGCAATATTGCGGACGTGTTGACCCTCGCTCGAGAAAAATGGTGGTTACGAATGAACACGAAATACGATAGTCTCGCACAACACTTACTTGCGGCGCAGCGAACACAACAACGACATGAACCGCAGGAAGAAGAGGAAGAAGATTCCGAGGAAGATAGGGAACTCATGCTTATGCGCGGAGCGGGCCAAGTCAAGGATCTGGCGCTCCAAGATTGGGCGAGACATCGCATCCTGGACGGGCATTGGTTGAGCCCAGCGGATGTGTGGTATAGCTTGTCTGTTCCGGGACAGCCGTTAGTCGTGCCCACTGTGCATCCTTGTCCGTGGTCCCGCGACATGGACGGCATGGACACGTCGTCTGGCTCGGGTGGTGAAGAGGAATCTCACCCATTGAGAGCCACTGTGGTGGGCGAGGTGCCGCCGTCGTTTGCGCTTTGTGAAGCGGCTTATGGTGCGCATATGAAGCAGTTCAGAGAGATAGTGGGACCTGCTATGCGGAATATCGTGCGCAAGATCGTCATGGAGTCCTCGGTGCTCACGGAGAATGGGTATGGTGACCCTGCGCAAATCGCTCGGAAGATGTCATTAGACACCGTCGTCAAGATCTTACGAGAGGAAGAGGGAGTTTGGTTTGATGGTGTCGATTGGATAGAGAAAAAGAGGAACGAGGAAGAGGCATCGCGAAGAAGACGTATGGATATCGAATCCGAATCATCATCATCGGGCGGCGTTGATGAGCAGCACAAGGTCGTCAAGGAAGACGACTATGACTCGACGTCGTCAACGGGCAGTCATACCAGCGGTCCATCGTCAGAGTCATCGACACACGGATCGTCTTCGTCCAACGCGACGAGCCCTGTCCTTTCGACGAGCACGGTGCAGACGACACCTTCGCCGTGTCCTCTGGGAGACGATATGTCATCCTCATCCTCGACGCTGGGTCGGGGTGTGGATGTGGAACCCCATGGAAGGGCGCAGGGACTGGTGATGCAGGTCGACCCTGTCAGGTCCACACCACGACTTTTGAGCAAGGTTCCTTATGTGCCCACGACGATTGAGCACCTCCCTCAGTACAGTATGGAGGCGATCAGAGGGGTATGTTTTCTAAATACTTTTCCTCTTATCTCATCAACTGATTGGTTTCTCTTTTCTTATCGTCTCTCATAGGCATGGCGAGAAGCTATCGCTCCTCTCTACCAATGCCGTTGCAGGATATGCGAACGAACGAGGCTCGCCGAGATGGCGAACAACCCCAACAACAATAACGCCAACAACGCACCCACATCCGGTCCTGGGTACACTGGTACCTACCCACCAGCACCACCACCCACATCATCACCCCTCATATCCGTGATTGCCCCTCAGCAGCCCGCGCTGACCAAGTCGGTGGTCCCCCGACCTTCGTTCGTTCCCCATGTGAACAACAACAACAACGATGCTGATACGAGGAATATTCATGTTATTGGGGACGTAGAAGGGGACGGGGAAGTCGACTATGATCAGTCGGACTTCGAGGATGAGGAAGATGAGGAGGAGGATGAAGAGGAGGAGGAGGAGGAGGAGGATCTGGATGATGAGGATGGTGATGGTGATGGGGATGATGATGATGAGGAGGAGGGGCTGAGAGTGGGGGTGGGGGAGATAGATGCGGGGCAGAGGACGTTGGACTTGTATCTTGAGAACGTGGATGGGGATGGAGATGGCGACGGCGATGGCACGGTTTTATACCCCCAGCACTCTCCGCTTTCGGAGACGGAAAAGATGACGATTACTCAAACTTATCGATCCCATAACCCCAAACACACCACCACGCACGGGCACACGGGCACGCACACCAACGATGATGATCTGCAACCCGGATTTGAGACGAAACCGGAAGGAAAACAGGACGATGGACCGAAAAAGACCTTGAAGCGATCATCTGATGAGTTGGAGGATACTTCCGAGGATGTTCCTCTGGCTTTGCCTTTGCCTGGAGCGTCGGCGTCACCTTTACCTCAGGTTCATATTTCCCTTCAGCAGCAGCAGCGTGATAAGAGAGGATCGTTATCGCCTACATCGTCGCCCACCTCGAGACACCATCAGCAGTACCTGGATAAACGTGATCTGGAAGGCATACCCGCTAAAAGGGCGAGGATTGGGGACCTAGAGAAATTCCCTGCTGGTGATGGTGTGGAGGATGTAAATCCTTTTGCTGGTCCTGGTGCTATCACCGCTACTGCTGGTGTTTCGCCTACCTCTATCCCTCCTACCACGACTACTGCTTCTCCCGCTGCTACTGCCACTCCCACCGCTGACGTTCCTCCTGCTAACGTTCATACCGGTACGGTCCGTCAACGGAAACGCAGCAACGAAGAATTGGAATTGGACGTGGACAGTGGCCTTTTGGAGGACCGGGAGCGGACTGGGCCGAAGAACAAACGGGCGCGGGTGGAACACCGAGACCGAGATCGCGAGTCGGCGCCGTCGCCTCCGTCGTTCCCTGTGCCGTTGTCTTTGCCTTTGGCGTCGACGTCGCCTGTTTCTGTTGGGCAGGAGGAGGTGGTGGACGGAAATGGCACTGCGACGACGGCTGTGAATGTGAAGAATGTCGCCGTGCCGTTGGAAGTAAGGGGTATGTGCCAGTCTGATATGGATACGTTGATCCCTATGGATGAGCTGGATGAATCATAATAAAATGAACCCTCCTCCGTTCTTTCTTCACCGACTCCCTCATCTTTCTTGCTGTTCTTGACACCGACATCAACATCTTCGCTTGCCACCGGCTCCCCCTTTTCTTCCTGTGTGGTGTGTGCGTGTACGTGCGGCAAAGCTTGGTTAGCGTGGAATAAGTAATATATTGTTCTGGTTGTTCGATTGATTGACTTATCTTTTTTTTTTTGTCTTTTCCTCCACCCACCACCCTCCCCCTCCCCTACCCCTTCCTTCTTTTTTTTTCTTTTCTTTTCTGACTTTTTTCTTGTTTGACGTGTCTGTCTGTCCGTCTGTCTCTGTGCCATCTGTTTGTCTGTATCAGTATAAACCCCCTAACGTCTTGATTCCACCTTTTTTTTTGTTCCATGTCCCATTCCCCATTCCAATTTCCTTTCGACACTTCGGCTCATTCACTTCAACCCATCCAATCCAATCCAATCCACCCATATCCACTCTACATATATTATATATTTTGTCGCCTCCACGATCAATGATCCATCGCCTGTCTGTACCATGACAAAAGAAACATTCGAATTTTTTTTTCCCAACTTTCAAATCTTGCAATTCATTGACTGTCTTCGGTTCCCGTGGCAGTTCATTTCATTTCGGTGTGGTTGTGCACAGCATGGACATTTATAAATTCATTACCCACCGTTTCTTGTTCTCCCGCTTCACGTTAGGTCCATCCGAACTTCAAACTTTCTCCCTCGTGTCTCGATTGTCGCTCTGTGAATCTTATCGATTCTGTTGTACACATCTTCATCTCCTTTTTTTTTTGGCATTCCAGCCTTGGCCAGGTTTTTTTTGGTTTTGGTTTTTGGCATTCTGCATTCCGGACGGCTCTCATGGTTCCTATTTTTTACCTCCCCATCTGGATTCCTCTGGAATATCTCTTTTATCTTCTGTTCTTGTCATCCCACTCTATCTCCCCCCCCTCATCGACATCCTCTCCGTTCATCCGTCTGTCCGTTTGTTTGTCCGTGTCCATGTCCGCCCCGTGGTTGTCCGCTGTCAATTCCCCATTCTCTCTTCCCCCTCCAGACTTCGATTTCATTTTCGGCTGAGGGTGGGGCTCTTTCTTTCTTTTCTTTTTTTCATGATGATCAGATGTTATTATGAGCTACGGAGCTGCATACTTCTTCGATCGACGATGATTGTTTTTTTTGAGTGTTATATTTTGGACCGTGTACATCATTACCACCGTGACACGCCCATCGATAGCCTCTTTCCTCCTGCCATCTCCTCTCAAACCGCCTTTTCGCCTTTTCGCCATGCATCTCATCTCGGCGCCCTCCCTTTCCACCTGGCACCCGCCAACATGAAAAATCGTTATCACTAGTAATCGATTAATCCCGGGCCCTTTCCTTTTTGCACCCCCAAACAAATCCCAAATACCCTTTCTTCGTCCACCAAACTATTCGCATCGTCCCATGGACTTAGTATCAATCCGCAATCCGCCCCTCAATTATCCCATACGCTGTTAGCGTCTTTTTTTTCCCTTTTTTTTCGTGTCATTGCGATGTTTGTACTATTATATTCATTCGTATTTACTTCCCTACTTATAGGTATCATGATCGATGTGCCTGGCCTCGAGGCTTGACCTTTTCCGCAAACTATCCTCCCGTTTTGTCTTTTTTTTTTGACAATGAACATCGGAATGCCAGTGTGTCCATCAAACCATGATTCCATTCATTCATTCATTGAAGGTGTAAGTAAATCCCTCCGTCTCCGCTTCCGCGGTTTCCACTGTTTACGATACGACGCTATATGATTTCTATTCGAGGCTTTCTTGAGGATTTTGAGGGCGGTGTGCTGGATACAGTAAGTATTATATTATATTGTATGTATGGGAGAGATCGGATTGCGGCGTTTTCTTTTTTGAAAGGTGCGGTGAAGTTGTATGTCATTTTCTGTGGTATTTAGTAGGGTCACCTGAGCTGGGGTACATGATCATGATCATGATGTCGTTCAGTCTGAGTACATATGACAGTGAAATACTATTTGAAGAAGGCACTATTTCTTCCAGAGGGATACTTTTGGCTTGTACCGTCCAGGTCCTTGAAGTTCCACTTCCTTTTGTTTACTGGCCTTGATACGCGAGATACTAAGCGACGTTCAATTCTAATTTCTCAAAACGAAACGAAACGACACGACGCTGTTGGTTCTGGGAAGACCTTTAGTAAAAAAAAGAAAATGCGATGTTAACGGCGTTTTACACGAACGACCATTGGCTGGAAACGGCCAGAACCTCTGGAGCTCCTAGAGTGTTGTATACATCGAACTTGAAAAAAATATTTTTGACTCTTTTCGAAGCTCTAATCACCGCACTGTCGTGGTTTATGATTCTGAATTATGAGTGTCCCGGGAAAACATTGGAGCATGGTACGTACGTACTATGTGTGTGTTCTTTTTTATTTTGACAAAACGGTCGACCGTCGTACATAGGACTATGTCAATGTCGGACGTCCTCCGGGCCCCTCAGCCACTTCAAGGGTACAATTGGATGAAATTGGATGAAATTGTAACAAGGCTCCAAGCTCCACGCAGCCACCCTGTTGGCAGCCAAACACAGCGCCATTAAATTCTCGCTTATCCTTATCCAAAGATCCAGCTGGAAAATTGAATGGGAATCAGGCTGGAATGGTACGAACATACATTTTATAAATACCAGCTGGGAGAGAAGGTTCTGGCTGCTTTCGGAACCTAACAGGTTTTAAAAAAAGGATTTGCCCAAGGAAGGATCGCTTGTAAGGGTGCTAGTTCTGCTGATAACTGGTCCCTTGAACATCTGTTCTGTAGCACGGTCGACGTTTTATAGCTGGCCGAAGTTCGGTTCGGGCATCGTTGAACTTCATGAAATTTGTTTGAAAGTGAAAGTGTCCAGTCACCGCACACCGCGATGTTCTGGCGTATGTCAGACACGTGATGGCAAGATCAAGCTTTCCACGAAATCGCAATCCGAATTTGTTTCTTTCCTTTCCATCTCATGTAAATGGTGGCTTCATTCCTACTGTAACTCGTTCCCAGATTCTTACCTTGCTTTGCCGAGCTTGCTGATTCTGGTTTTTCGCTTGTTTCAAAATACTCCTTCGAGCCCTCCGTGCCTTTGCCCTTTTTTGAAGTCTGGAGGCCGGAGGACTCAACCACCATCAAGTGACTCGGCAGGCTCAAGTTTGGCGCAGAATCATGATCCTTCCCTCTCTGAATCCCAAACTGGAGGCGCGCTGGGACACGCAAAAGATACATATAACCCGTCTCTCTCACAGTGGATTCGTAGATCCCATGTTTGTCCACCCAAACGGCCTATTGTCTCCAACGTCTTGGGTCAACGACAACTGTCTTCATGCCACAAAAACTTGGTGTAGTCTCGGCTCTTCCTCGCCTTGCTGTTGCGTCTTTCCTGAAATGAACACCACACGGCCTTCTCGAGGCTTTGTGGCTTGATCATCATCTATTGACGACCATCGACCAGGTGAAGGTGTTGCTGAGAGAGATATTCCCTTCCTGACATATTGCCAGTCAAGCGAGCTCTAAGCGATGTACGGTGCCCAAACCTTAAGGACTAGTTTTACAAGGCTTCTTTGTGATGACCTGGGAAGGCTCTTGCGCTGTAAATGGTATGAGGTCACAGGGTATTCCTTCAAGAACACTGAGATCAAACTGCTTTTTACTTTTGAATTGAGACCTCGGCAATCTCGAATCTTTGGGTCAAAGTTGACGTTGAACTTTGGGTTCGCCCTACTGTAGGCTCGAAGTGTTTTCGACGTTTTGTTTTGACATTTATTTTGATTCTTTTAATAATTATTTTCAGCCTCCCATAATTAGGCATATTTCGGTACACTTCTTATTTAATCTCTTTATTACATAATTAAATAATTAAATAGACCCTTGCCAGCGTGGGCCTGTCCAACAACTCCAACAACGTTTGAACGTGAACAACGTCTCCACTTTTCTTGATACCCTATCAGCCTCTATGCAACCATTCTCATATCACTGACGTACTCGGAAAATCAGCAACGAAGTGTCAACGATCAAAAAACATAAAGCAGTCAATTAAAGGGGAAAAAACAGGAGGAACAGACAAAAGACACGCGGTGTGAGTTTGGTATGAGTCTCTTTGTTCAGTGTCGATGGATTGAAATTCGGCCGAAGTTTCTTGTTTATATCCATCCTGATCGCCTATTTTTCCCCCATCAGTGGACCTTATCTCGACGGTGTGTATACACTAGAGACTTACTTTGGTTCCCGTCCTGCAAAATGGAGTCCTTTTTGACTGTGGCTGTCCCCATCATCAGCAGACCTTGATGAGACGTGATCTCGACGCTACCTGGCGGGAATTTGGTGGCCTTTAAGGAGCTTTTTCTGTACCCCATGGAGCGTGTCTTGATTTCGATTACGCGCGCTACCTACTCTGTCCACCGTCGTTGCAAGGTAAATCCAAACCTGGAAGCGAGCCCAATTTTAACGTGGTGTTTGGCGGTCCGCCCAAGACGGAGACCGTTCATTTCTCTTTCACGAATCATGGGGGAACGGCCAACAATGCCATAGCGAAAAACCCAGTACCAAACTAAGGTGAGCGAGCCAGGTGGTTTTTGCTATATTCGGAGTTAAAGCTATTTCCACCTGTTTTCCTCTCTAGCACACTTGATTTGTTGGACGTAAGGGCACCACAAGTGCGTGGCACAGCCGCCCTTGATTTCTCACTGGGATTTGTCTAATTTTATGGTTTGGTGTCATAGACAGCATGGGGAACTGAACATCATGATCATGCACAAGCATTGAACCTCCCTGAACCCATGGTCAACCCAGTCAAGCCAATGGGCTGTCTGCGAGGATCACCCGTCCGTCTATGTTTGGTATTTCTCTTTCTCGGGATATCTCTTTTCAAGTACTGGGAACGATCAACGTCATGCCAACACGGGGACTTGGTAAACTGGTTTTCAGATCGAGGCCACGCCCATTGATCTTGCTACAGCTGGAAGGAGTTCTCTCGGCTATCGTGGCGTTATTTGTTGTTGGATATCGTGAAGCCTTTCGCGAACAACTCTCAGTAAGTTCTGATTGCTGGTGTGCTCCAAATTGCTTTCCGTGATTGATCTCTAATCACCAACGCTCTGTTATATCGACAGGTTTTAATTTCGATCGTTACTCTGCTTTTCCCGTTATCTTTCCTTTTTCCTGGTTTATCATTTTCCTCTTTGTTATCACAGGGCTTTGTTTTATTCAGGGCCCCGCCAAATTGTTTACGATCCCTGCGATCTTGGCAACATACCCTCTCAACCACTAATAGACCTCGCTTGATTCGAAGGGCAGTCGCGGGACAAATCTGACAGGATCGACCTTTCTTTGGACCCTTACCGATAGAATCTCGTCCAAACACCACCATCCTTCGTTTAACGACTCCTTAGCGAAAGATGCAGCCACCTGTTCTCACGTGTTGTGACTTTCTATTACAAGTTAAACAAATACTTGTATTCGGGGTATTTGCTTTCGTCATAACTCGAGTTCTTTAACTCCATTTTTGACGTTGTTCTGGGGTGTCAGTCGAAAAACAAAAGGCTGTAATGGAGAAACGAACTGGCCGGACTAGGCCGCAACTTAGTATTCCTTTCCTAGAATTTCACTACAAGGTTCACGTTTCCACCATCAGTTTGTGGTATGTTCAATAAAGGCAAGGTTTCCTGCTATCCTACTTGCTATCTGACATCTCTGACATATTTTTACCAGGACATGATGACAAGAAAGAACACCTGAGAAAAATTATTCCCATGTACACTTATTTTTGGGCAGCCCATTTGCGCGCTCGTGCCTGGAAAACGAGAGACCGTCCTGTGCGTGATGAATTGTACACTTAGCCGATATCGATATCGCCAGATGTCGCCTATGTCACCTCCACTGAACCTCCGAGTTTATGACATCGAAATTAGGCCAAGTCCAACCGGTCGGCACCAGTCAGATTTGTGACGAAACGGCACACGGGAACTGTAAATGCAAACCTTCAAGTACCGACGCAAGGCATAATGCAGTTCCTCTTTTCTTCACCACTACCCTCTCCATGGCAGAATCCAAATCTTTTCCAAGCCCAATCGACAACGTCCGCCGCGACAACAAGGATGGAGCCTATCATTGTCCACAGTGCGATACGCCTTTCACGAGAAGGTCGAATCTTCGCCGACATTTCCAAATCCGTGAGCTTTTTCTGACCCTGCTACTGACCCTGCCCGTAACTCTATCGCCTATTTCCCCAGATATGAGAAGCTCAGTTATGAAGTGTGGAGATTGTGGAGAAGAGTATGCAAATAGGTGCGACTCGTACTTTGAACACTGCAACTGTCGTCCCTTCACGATTTGACCTCCTTCTCAGAGAAGAATTTCAGAACCATTCCTTGACCTGTTACTCCGAAGTTTCGTGGAATAACCCATCGGAGAGGGACTTCAGGGTGATGAACAGATCCTATCTCAAGGGTGATCCGTCGTCGTGCAGTCCAGAAATCCTGGCACCCTCTCCTAGGACGATCGCGAATGGCTACATCGACGAGAGCGCCTACACCACCCCTCCCCCTAACTATTTCTCCAACTTCGAATCCCATGACCAATCGTACATCGGCAATCCCAACGCATCACCCTTCAGCCCGGCCATGTCTCACCTATCATCCCCTACTTCGGTTGTCAGTGCAAGTTCACTCTTGCCACCGTCGTTTGATGGAAATTTTGCTACCCCATCCTCCCCTCCGAGCACATTTTCCCATCGTCGTCCCAGTGTATCGTCCATTGTCAGTTTCTTCCCTATTTTTATCCGGGATATAAATTGATGTGACAGTTTTTTTAGAGTTCATCATCGTCCTCATCACCATATGCACTCGCTTTGACACAAACGCAAGGCACGTACTATGGGGGATATCCCACTGGGAGGCCCGACAACAACTCTGCTTGGCAAATACCGCCCGTGCCATTATCTTCTGCTATGGAGGAGCCGGTTTATACACGCCGTCAGGTAAAAGACATGATAGATGTCGTCAGTGAATGTTTAATTGATACCATGGTTTGTACCTCGATTTTTTTTTTTCCTCCCCATTTTCATGTTACTAAATTTTCATGCCCATTTGAATTGATAGGAAAATGTCTTAACCAGACCACAAGACAGTCCTCTAGAGGATTATGCCAACGGGAATCTCATCCGCTCCATACGAGATGACGGCTTTCGGCAGACCGTCCTCTCTGAGGCCATACCTCGGGTCTACTACCGGATCCAGGCAGGAAATAACAAGTCCAAGACGTAACCAATTGGGCGTATGGACGTCTGACTGACTCTGACGATGGGAACGACCGCTGTATGACAAATTTCTACCACCTATGTTTTTCCTACCCTAAACCCATATGTAACTCCCGGCCTCAGGCTGATCAGGTCGCTATCATTAGTATGTTTTCATTTCTCTTTTACTGTGTACTATGTAGGTATGACTCTTAGGATAAATTATTATTAGAAGCTGTATCGGTATGTTTAGTGCGTCGGCGCTTACTTTAATGGCCCGCGACCTCGTGGATTCAATAGAAATCGTTCCTCATGGCAAACAAAAAAATGATTTAAAAAATTCTGTGCGATTCTGTGCAAGGCAGTGAGAATTGGGATGCGGGCATGGCCATGTTGGACTGCGCTGGCGCGTATTTACTCGGCCTACATTCAGATGACGGCCGAAGAACTAGATCAATCGACATCATACTTCATGGTATTCACGAATTGCTCTTGAAAGTGCCCGTCAGGAAGACTTCAGCGCGACCGGCGAGGCCAATAACGCCGATAGATCGTGAGTCAAAACGCGACATTGCGATCGTCATACACTATAGTCATCGCATGTTCGCCTACAGTTATTTTACGTACATTCTGAAGGAGGCATGTGTTTGGAAGTTTTTACCTCGATCTGATTATTGCTGCGTCTTATTATGTTTTGCTCATGATGGACTGTGGGAGATAGTTTTATGGTGAATGGAATCTGCATCCGCCGTGCCATATCATGATGTTAAACGTTGGACCTTGTGGCCGATTTGCTTTCATAAAACGGAAGTACTAAATGTACATTGTACTGAATGGAATATCATTGAAACAACTTGAAGATACACCATCTGCCTGCGCAACAGTGGAAATGAAAGTCTGACAACGATGTAAACCGTCGTCGCATTACCCGATCCCCGAAAACGTTCGCCGGTGTGTGTCTTTAGATTCCATTTGAATTGATGCTACAGCACGTCGTGCAACCCGTTCCCGGTGGAAGGACAGCAATTACTTGGTTCAGATACTAGAACTAGAACTGTGTAGGCCCTCGAATGACTGCGGGGGTCACAACTAAACTAGATAGTGTCTAGCCGGTGCAGGCGTCATTGCATAGATGAGTTAAAGTGATAAATATATTCACCAAAACAGGTCGGAGATAATTTGTCAAGTCAGAACGTGGAGGTCGAGGAGAGGTCAAGTCATAGAGTCAGTCACTTCTAATCATAGCCCTCCAGCCCAGCATCTCCCGAGAAAGGACCTTCCGAGACCGGCCTGTCCGCAATGACCCACACGAATTCCCGTCATCTGCAACGCGCCAGGCGTATCACGGAACAAGGTAATTTAGCGCAGCTCGACTAATCCAAAATGGTTCCATCTTCCTCATGAGGGTAGTTGCAGTATCCCCCGTTTACAGAGGTGCATCGTTCACCAACGTAATTCGGCGTTTAAGAGCTGCAAAGGTCAACAGTCCTAGTATGGCTCGCTGAGACTCAATGTGATCACGCTCCAGCGCCTATTACGAATGGCCGGCGTCAAACTCCCTTGGGCAAAAGTTGGTAACCCAATTGTATCAGACAGAACCGACAACTTGAAAATATTTCACGTTTGAAGTGAGGGGCCCGTAGTAATTTTCGTGTTTGAATACTTCGCAATACTATGATAGCAAAAATACGCAGCTAGTGCAAGTCAGCCTTCTCTTTCACTGGACGCCAACTTATTCAATTGTGGAGCCTGACCTGTTTATGCTTCCCAAAACAGAAATAATCGGTGATAGGTGACCCTACCACCCCGACATTGACAGTTCTCTCGCCGGGGTAACAAGGGCCCATTTTGTCAGTAGGTAATCTTTGAAGGTCGAACGTTCAAAGGCCCGTGCCACCTGGCCTTGTTGACTCGATTACGGCCATTCCAAACACTTGGCGGTTTTGCCTCCAACGATAATTGGGATATTTCCAATGGTTACGTCGATTCCCACACTGAAGGAGCAAACTCGGAGGATGAAGTAGCTACGAATACCCAATAGTGCTTGAATTTCTCAGGAACATCTGCTACACAGCCAGTAACTTTGGAATTGAGCAAGAAACAAGGGAATGTATGTGATTGGCGAGACGGCAAGCAGCAAGGTCCTCTGCATGGAATGGGAATTTTACGGTACTATACTAGCCCGCCAATCTCGGAAGTCAGGCTGTTCTAAAGAATGGTGTGCGAGAAACAACCGATCTCGAAGAAACCTCGAGGGTGCTTTTCGTGATTAACTCGGCCCCTCTCAGATCGATGCTTGGAAAGTCTAATCAGGTGGGTTGCTCGACGACGTTTCTGTCCGGCAGCTCTACTCGCTTGGACACAAATCGCTGTATCGCGAATGCGACCTGCCAGTGTGTCAGCATTTTTGTGTTGGGTAGATCAGCCACTGGATCTCGCATCGCGCCGCTTAGAATTTTGTGAGAACCATCATCGACCACAATGTTGTCATCTTCGTGCCACACACCCTGGAGTAGGACCCTATCTTCTAGACGGTTCAGGTAAGTTGGTTGATCCATCTCGTTCGGAAGGAGTACGAAGCATTGTGCGACAGGGCACAAAGGGTCGCATTGATTAAGCTGTGCAGTCAATTAAAAACAGGGTGACGGAGAACCACGAGATCGCCGTAGCGGGGCGGAGTGGACGTGATAATGCTTCATTGCTCTTTGACCGACTTCACAATTTCAACCCTAAAAAGTTGACTGACGTTGAGATAATATTGTGCAATGTATTATTTTGAACGTGCTTCAAGCTTCTAAGATAAGTAAATCTGGTTCTGTACAGTGTAAGATAACACTTCAACATGTCCAGTTTCCACATTTCGGGAACGTCTGCGATATCAAACGTTTGTATCAGCATGTGCAACTCGAAACGGCTCAGGCTTGAACGAGCACGTCTGGTACGTACTTGAGGGTAAATTGGTAGAATTGTGTTCCAATAAGCACACGATTCATCAGCTGCGAAGTGGTCTCCTGGATCTGCTCCTGCGGTATTTAACCCTAGTATCGCCAAGGTCTTTGTATCATTGGGATCGAACAATTCCCAACCTGGGATTTGAGGGCCTTTCTGAGGATCTGGTATAAGAGAAAGGATGTTGGATCAGTATTGCTATAATCAGTGATCATCGCCCCGTGAATAAAACCGTTTCTAACCTTTAATGAAGTTCGTCCAGGCTGTGACCATCAAGTCCGAAATCGCTATCTCATCAGGGGTTGCAGCCACGAACGGCTGCGACAGAACGATGGTCCTCCAAGTACCCATGACGAAACGAATATCTTCGCCATGGAACGCCCCAGCTCTCACGCCCCGCGAATTGAGGTTGCTCGCGACGAGGTCAAAGCGATAGCGCCATACAGGGAGCTGAAGAGCGCTGGTCCGCAGACGCGCAAGATTGCTTGCAAGGCAGAGCATGTGCGCGTCGCGCCACATACCGGCTGACGCGTTGTATGCAGTTGGGAAGGCATTCGAGGGGACAGGATAGAGTCTCTCCAGATCGGCGAGGTTGGCAAAGGGGAAATTCAGGTTGTTGCTCTTGCTGAATGGGTTGTTAGAAATTTAGTGTTTGGTAATGCGACTGACCATTAGATTTACCTGTATTGAACGATATCCGAAAGATATGCGGTCGGCTCCCCTTCTACGATTAGAGTACCTTCGTCCTTCGAGAATCATCAGACCATAGAGAAATGTGAGGACCGTCAAAGGAACGAACTTTATTCGTTCCAATAAGCATCGGAACCTTCGCAGTATGACCCGCCTTCGTCTGGGCAACATAGCTGGGAAAAGAAAAACAATTAGCGCGACATCTTTCACGCGACAAGAAGCGATCCACGACGTACTCTTTCCATATCGTGATATTATCGGTGACAGGTTGGAATTGAGTCCCAGTCGCAAGGAGGACCGTCTGAAGCTCTGTCCCTGACTTTTTTCTGAGGCAGTCGAGCTGCCCATTTCCAGTCGGGCAGCTCAGGTTTGCAGATATTCTCGAAATCTGATCATTCAATTGCCACATGGGCTGAGCGGCTACATGTGAGTGGATTTTTTTTTCATTTCAAAAAAAAAAAAAGGCACAAAAGACAATTAGAAACGCGCAATCTCAATGGGAAAATAAAAACTTTTCACGCACTGTCACTGCTTTGCATAACAGCGCCACGAATGAGCGGGTCTTCGTGGTATGCTGATATGTACAGGTTGGTCATTTCTATGGTAAGAGCAAAAAAAAGAGAAAGAAATGGATCAAATTCCCAGCGCAATACAGTCAGTGATCGTATGTAGTCCTGAGGAGAAGGCACAACACGAACCTGCGCCGACTGACTCGCCTATCGAGAGAGGGTTCGATCACCGTGAGCATGACGAAGGTACCAACAACAACGACACCGCTGAGGCATTTTTTGATTGCACGGCACATACCTCCAAGCGTGATCTTGGTAGGGTCGCCCCCAAATTGGTCGACGTTCTGTACAAGCCACTCCAGCGCCGCACGCGTATCGAGCAAGCCGAAATTCTGGGTCTCGCCTGCTTCTGCGATTTCTGCAGCATGTGGCCAGGCGAACAAGGACAGACGGTAATTGTAGCTCGCAAATACGATTCCCTGGTATTATTAGCAGGGTGTTATAAATATCAATAGAGGTCGGTCACTTACTTTCGCTGCGAGGTATGAGCCATCGATCTTTGGGTCAGATGACGAGCCACTGTCAAATCCTCCGCCACTATTACATGTAATGAGTCGGGAGAATGTAATTCATTGCTTAATAGTTCTTGGATTGCTTACTATGAGTAGAAATAAACAGGGAGATTTTTCGCATTTTTCGGTGCAATGACATTTATTGACAAACAATCTTCGCTTTGCACTGAGGTCCCGTTACCACCATTCGCCCTTAGAAGAAAGACAAAAAGACAGATTAATTATTAGTAGCAGAACTCTGACCGTCAGGACATCCATACCTTCCCTGCATGCAGGCTGGTCCGTAAGCAGTCGCATTGATGATCGTGTTTGGCCTCGGTTTAAATGGGACGGGTGGTCTCCATCTGTTTTGACCAGACGTGTCTTCCGCGAATGGAACTCCCAGCCATTTGTTCAGCGCAATGGGTGTGGTAGTAGAGTCAACATATCCTTGTACCAGTCCTGACGTGGTCTGCACAATGGGCCCTTTTGATATCGACTCAGATCTAGACCAGCCAATGGGAGCAAGGGCGAATGAGCTTGTCGCGGCGAACAATACGAGTGACAACAAGAAAATCCTGTTGCGGGCGTTCATTGCTGGAGACGTGGATCGGCGGGAGAGAACCAGAGACGAGCTGACGTTGCAGTCTCATGAGGAGCTTTATGGCATGGACCTGAAGCTGCGAAGTCTAAGGCGAGAGGTCGGAAAGACATCGGACTTCTTTGCATATCATGGAGAAGAAGCATCTTCATCTTTAGACAATTCTATCTTGACTCTTGAGCGATGTCTAGACGCAAAGAACCAGATAAAAATATGACAAGAGATTCGAAAAGAACAGAAAGGAAGCAGTGTGAATCATGAAACAAAGTAACAAGGATTTGACCTGTCGGATTTGAGTTCCCAGCCTGACGGTCGTGTTGGCCACTTCCCAGTCGAAACCAGTCAAAAAACTGGGCTAATAGCTCACCAGTCGTGGCGAGAAATCTGGCGAGCTTGCGAATATTGCAGCCACTGGCCGTATGGTTCACGTTCACCTCGAGTTTAATCAAAGTTAAAGAATTAAATTTTGTTACCATTTCGGAGACTCAATATTGGTTGCCAGATCATCAATGCCGGAGACGGCATCGCGAATGCTTGTCCTCCCGATCCTCCTAAGCTTAACAGGACTGAATTTCGGAACCGTGAGTTCCACATTTTGCATAGTCTGGATTACATTAACGATAAGAGGATATGAGAGTAAAATACAAGCTTGCAATAACGATAGCACTGTCCTTGAAATCCAGCAAACTGGGTATATTCTATACAACACAAAAAAAAAATCAACTCCCCACCCAACTCACCTCCCCCGGAACTTCGACCCCATGCCCCGGCGCACCCCAGCCCTCGCCAAACGTTCTCTTCAACACACCCCCGTTCACATCAAGCACCCTCGTTTCCTGGCACCGCGTCCGATCGACGTGTCTCCACCAACCCCACCAATGCCAGCGCAGAGCGTGTTGGATCCACAGATCGCGCATCGTCTCCTTCGTCTTGGAATCAGCGAGGAAGAATTGGTAGTAGTGCCAGATCGAGCCGCATTGGCCGAGGGGAAGGGGGAGCGGGTTTTCGGCGTCGGAAGGAGGTGGAGGTTGGTTGAGCGCGAGGTGGGCGGGAGCGGAGGGGTCGTTGTGCCATACGGTGATGAAGCGGTCGGGGTAGAGGAACATGAGGACGTTGATGAGGGAGGTGTCTTTACCGATGAAGAGCTCGAGAGACAGGAAGCGGTTGTGGTATGCGTAGAAAGCACGCGCGAACCAGTCGATAGCAGTCGGTGTACCACCAAAGAACGAGCCTGCACAAGAATATTAATGGATGACAGCCTTTGGTTTGAGAGAAACTCAACTCACCCTCGCTAAACTTGCTATCGATTGGGCCCATTGGTTCAACCCACATGGAGAGACTGGAATGTGGAGGATCGAACATGGGCACAAAGACCAGGTCCTCCTTCGAAGTCCCAGACAACCGACTGCCCTCCTTCCACACCTCCTCCACCCTCTCGAGCGAAGGCCACTCCTTATACCCATGCTCCTCATCATGAAAACTGCCAATGTCGTTCCAGAAAACATACTCATAATCCACACCCTGCGCTTTCATATTCCGTGCGGCCGAGTGCAAGAAGAACAGCTTCGCGTTGCGCGCTGCGTAGAGGTCCGTGACGTTCGCCCTACGACCCCGTTCTCTGTCCTTTTTCTGGATGCGGAGGTACATCTCTTCTTTGCCTTTGAGTGGAGGTACCTCGAAAGCGGTGGTGTAGTTCGTGTCGATGGTCAGTGTGAGCTTTTCCGAGGCTGGTCGCAGCGCTTCGAGCTGGGGTGCCATGTCGGGTGTGGTGTAGAGGTAGATGTGGGTGGTGATAGATCCTATGTAGTTCTTTATCCATCTGTCGTATTTCTCCTGTGGGTGCCTTTGCTTTTCAAGTGGGAAGAGAGACGACACGAGGAGGATAGGGGCCTGTTTCCCTCCTGTTGTCGTGGCGGGTGGTGTATCAACAGCAGAAGGGCTATCAACGGTATTCGTGTGGTTCAACACGGCCCCGAGATCCTCCAGTGGGGCCTGTACAATTTGATCTTTCTGCTGCGCAGTAAACGGGTTGAGGTCATGGCCAAGGTAGGCCGAGGCGAACAAGATGTAAATCAGAGTCAGCCCCCCTGCGAGCGCCAGCCTCGCCCCGAGAGACCGTGGAAGGAATGGAATGCTCATTTCTGAGCTCTAGCGTAGTTTGGGTGCTAGGTGTTTTCTCAAGTTCGTGTGTGGTGGAAGTAAGCGTCGTGTTGGAAACTTGGAGACGGAGTATGAAATGTTGATCACATTTGGATCAACCGTTCTATTTTAGACTCCCTGTTTTTCTAAAAAAAATCGTTTCCAATAGAAGAGAGGCTAGGGACAGAGACAGAGGACACAACGAAGTGTTCGTCATTCGTTTTCATTCACAGGGGATTGAACACCGAGATGGGTATAAGTCAATACTAATAGTTGCTAATAATAACGAGTCATCAAAGGCGAAAGCAAAGCAAAATGTCCAAGAGATGCGGTATCAGAATCACCAGACCGCGCAAGTGCCCAGAAGCATTCCAAACAATCCTACCCCGAGTCCAAGAAGAGTTCCTGTACCGACATTCCGAGCGGATGAGGATGAGGATGAGGTGGGCGTCGAACTTGAAGGAGCCGTCGAGGTAGAAGAAGAGGCGGATGATGATGACGATGATGAAGGGGTGGGAGAGGGGGTAGCTGTTGGGATCGACTGGAAGGAAAGAGAGGGTGAGGCCGACGCGACGTTGCAGAAACTCTGCGCGAGGTTCTCCGCAGTCGACAGGTCAGTCCCGCATCCGTCGTTCTCAACGCAGGCGGTGAGTTCGTCTGGGAAATTTGGGCTGGGTGAAGTTTTTCAGCAAGTATAAAAGATTTAAAATCTTGTTCAGAATAACAACTTGACTCACGCAACGCAGAAACAGTTTACATCGACGACACTTGAGCAGTTCACCCTGCCAATTGCGGTGGCCAAGCAGTTTGTGACTGAATGATAGATGTAGATAACATGTCAGAATCAAAACATTTGGCAAAGCTATGAGTGAATGCTCACCACAGCTCGAGAATCCACTCAAACTCGGAAATTGGGCAGTACTGGTTGTGCTCGCAGGCAAAGAAGTGCTCCGGCTGCCACTCAGGCTACGACTAACAGTGGATGAACTTGTCGAAGAAGATGAAGATATTGTAGGGAACGTAGAAGGTGGAACCAGAGAAACTGACGCCCACACTGGCAGTGAAAAATAAATAACGAGGGTGAGGGGTAAGTACATCGTGGTGGAAACAGTGGAAGAGAAGTGGAAATACCGATTTTCGTGTTAAGTATGTCATGCCGTCTGCGGCATATTTCAAACCCCGACTCCTTCATTTTAGATCCCGCCATTATTTGTCAGCCCCGCCCTTGTGTAACTTGGTCTCGTTTGTCATTCTCGTGTCCCCCTTGCTTGTTATCTGGGATGTCTTTTGGTCGCTTCAAAGTCGATTTATCTGGGTCTTCTCGGCTGTCAGCCACGACGCTCGCTCCTGTCGATGTCATGATCCCTGTCCTGAGCTCTCGGACTACATTCGTTTCTGATCTATCAGCGGGTCTGCAGGTTCTGAAGTCTGACCCTGTAGTCACGATCAAATATGGCGACTATGCAAGTGATCTGCGTTCTGGGAAATTCAACAAGAGCTGGAAATCTTGGGTGGACTTTGAGCGGTTCCTGGAAGATGAGCAGAACAGGCTCTCTATTGAGTTTCGAAAAGTCAAGACAATGACAGGGAAGCAACGATATCTGGAAAGGAGGCGGTTCCTTTGTTCGCGCGGACATACGGGCGGTCGAAAAGCGTATGAAAAGAAGAACCCCCACTGGAAGCGCAAAGTCGAGAAGAAATGTACTGGCTGTAAATGCTGTCTTGACGTCAAAACTTATCATGGAATTGACACGGTTTTGGGACGCTATCGACAAGAGCACAATCATCCCGTCGGCGTGGAGAACCTCAAATTTACTCGCCATTCACGTCGTACGGTTCGTGGAAAGGTTGCTTCAGATCACACTGTATGTCGCGTCTCCCTGCCCTGCGGATGAGCGTGATTATCTTTGAGCTGACTCAAATCAAATCAGCTGGAATCTCCGACGAGTGAGCCCTCGTCATCTAGTCTCAAGAGAAAGGCTCGGGGAGTATCAGGAGATGCCCACGAAGATTCTAACTCGGAGGTGGAAATTGCGAAGACATCGTTTTCAGGTATGCCCGGCCTACAGTATATTCAAAGAGAGAGACTAACTGAACTTTTGACAGGCAGGAAAAAAGCCAAGACAGCCGGTAGCCACTCAGGCCAACCTAGTCATTGATCTCAAAGACTCGGATGTGATTCCTGTAATATCTTCAAACCTTTCACAAACCTTTACCCTTTGTAGGACTTTTGCTCTATTGTTTTCCAAGTATAGATTTGTAGTAGATACTGTATCATATTCTGAATATTTTCGTCTCTCTCGCCCCGTTCGATCGTATGTCGATTAATTTGCTGTTGGTGACCAGATTAGAAAGTGGCCAACTTGATTATTCCGTCGAACGTTTTTGCGGATTAGTACCAGGCTGTTGGTTTAATATGTGCATCAGTGGAGAATTTTCTGGATTAAATCTTGTAAAATTATTCAGAGTTTATGTGCAGGAAACCGTAAAGTCATCTACTGTAACAGAGAAGTAGTACTAGGCGTTGTACTAGGCTAGTAACAGAACCAAAACACGGAACAGACAACGAACAGATGCAAGCTTTAGATACCAAAGAAACCTATCTAATAATTGGCTGCTTAACAGAAAGTAATAGCGAGGTTGACCTACAAGCGAGTCAGCTTAAACCAAATCTTTTAAACACAAAAATATTGCCCGACTCACATCGTTATTCTGGCAAGCAACCTGGACCTGGTTATCAGTCGGGACGCGGAAGGCGGTGTTGCAGTTGGGGTCGTTGCCTGAAAGTTTTCAATTCAGTACTGTTAGAGAAATCAAGATGAATTTGAAGGCTTACAAGCGGCCCCGGCTCCGTCGCATCCATTGTAGTATCTGGATACGATGATCAAAATCAGACTCTGTGCTTGTCGTACCTCAGCGGAGGTGTAGAGTTATAAGCGCTTACCCGAAGCCCAAGGGAACGTCAAAGGCAAGGCTAAATATTACTATCAAAAACAGCACCAATTAATCAAGCGACTTTGTAGCTTACGGTGGGATGAGAGAAATATCAGTGCTCGACCCGCTTCCAGGGCCATTGTTGGGGTTCGTCAAAGTCACCTCAACCGTGCCGCATCGCTCTCCGTTAAATCCGCATTTGCCTTTAAACGAATGGTTAGACTCAAGAGGAAAACCTGCAGATTTTTAGAAAAATACTCGCCTGTTTGGAGGTATCTAGCGAGGTCGAATTTCGAACAAAGTTAGTCTTGAAAGTCACTCCCGACCAGACAGGCATGAACAAAAATCACTTACGCAATCGCACCAAAGAGAGGGCCATTGGAGGTGAAATCTCCGCCAGTGGAAAGGACGTTACCGCCTTGAATTAGCATTGGCTAGGGTGTGGAATGTCAGCTCTACGTGTTATTTCTACGCGAAATGAAATTGGCGCCCACCGTTCCGCGTCCACATCTAATGATCATTTTAGGAAACGATCAGCGACTCTGGTCGTCCTAAGCTCAAATGAAAGAACGTCAAACGCTCACCTGTTATCGAAGTGAACAGTATGCCGTTCTGCTTGAACACCTGCGATGACAAGAGCCAAGACGATTGGGAGAGCTTTGAGAGAGAACATTATTGGATGAGGTTGGGTTACTGGAGTAGAACGAGTAGTAGAGCGCTGTAGAGAATTTCTGGGGAATTCTACGTCCCAAACGCCCACCTTTTATCGTTCTGAGGCAAACTAAGAATAACACTTTTTTCGGTGAGCTCAACCCCGCCTGAAGGCATAGCTGTACCCTGCCTGCGGAAAGGATGTAGTCTTCGAGCCTTGAAACCAAATTATTCTAGCGACTGACTCACTATTACTTGCATCGAGCACATGGCTTTGGTATAGAAAGAGCCCTAACACCTTTTTTAACCAACGAGCAAAGGGACAAATCAAACAAAAATGTTCTACTACTTGCCTACCTAGAAGACATCAAGCGCGCAATTTGTGTTTGCTATTTGGACAGAGGAAGGGGATGGGCCGTGCGTTGTGGAGTTCTAAGGCAGGAGACGATCCATGCGCAGGCGGCTATACGGCTAATGCTTTGGGGAAGTGGTATTACTGCCCATCGAAACGCAGAGGCTCAGAAAGTGAAAGGATGAGCATTTGTTTGTGATGCATCGTTGCCTCACGAAGTGACTTGATCAACTATGATATTTTTAGATTCCCTCTTCCTCGACCTCCACTGGCAGGTAACCGTCGATTTTATCGTTGCCTTGATATACGGAAAGACGCATAGAATCATAGAAGCAGAGATTTATATATGTACATCAATGTTGTTTTACAAGCGATTATCGTGACTTTTCAGCAAAAGGTGATAGCGAGATTGACCTGTAGAAAACGAATCAATCGAAGGTCCTTCGTTGACTGGTATATCACTCGCAGCAGCATCAGCACTCACATTGTTGGATTGGCATGCAACCTGAACTTGCGTGTCAGATGGGATTTTGAAGGCGGTGTTGCAGTTGGGATTGTTGCCTAGAATTCGAGATTTATTAGGAACCTTCAGAAAACAGGAGAGAAACGTGAAAAGCCTACAGGAAGCTCCAGCTCCATCGCATCCGCCGTAGTATCTGGTAGTGATCGACGATACAGTAGTCAGCGCAGTATCACCAGTGTCATACCAAATTTGAAGAGTGCACATACCCGAAGCCCAAAGGGACAGAGTACGCAAGGCTAGATATCGTACGGTAGGTAAGTGATTCGAGAGAAGAGAATGATTCGCGTACGGTGGGATAAGGGAAATATCAGTGCTGGACCCACTTCCGGGAGTAGTGGGGTTCTGCAAAGTAGTCTCAACGGTGCCGCAATTCTCGCCGTTGAACCCGCAATTTCCTATGAACGTTAATGAGAAAATGGTATTTTACTTATGCCCACAGGGGTTGAACGTTGAACGCGAACACTTGCCTATCTGAAGGTATCTGGTAGAAATTCAGATCATAGATGCAATGAGCCAGTAGGCAGAATGTAATCACTCACGCGATAGCGCTAATGAGTGGACCGTTGGATGTGTAATCAGCGCCAGTGGAAAGGACAGTTCCACCTCTGATCAGCATTGGCTAGGATAATCAGAGTAATCAGCCCAGCGCTTATTGATGCCTCTCGTCAGAAAAATTTGGCTCCTCACCGTTCCGCGTCCACATCTATTTACCAATAAATTAGATAGGTTACTTAAAGCATGAAGCCGATCGAGAGAAATACCTGTTGACGAGGTGAACGATGTGTTGTTCTGCAAAAATACCTGGAACGGCCAGAGCCAGAATGACGGGGAGAGTTTTGAGAGTGAACATGTTATCGTTGTATGAACCGAGTGATACTATGCTCAGAACAACAGCCTTTTAACATCCTCGAACGATCTATAAGAAGGGCTTCTTGTTTCGCGGGATGTCATTATTCCGAAGAATATGGAGTAGTCTTGGTTTCAAGACTCAAATATTGTGGTAGCCACATGGCTTTGCGCTAGAACGACGCTAAAAGGCTCTTTTTCAGCTGATGAGCAGCAGAAAAAAACTGGAACTACTCACCAGGTCATAGACGAACCAAATGCGTACTAATGGCTCAAAGGACATTGCCGTGACCTTGGAAGGGAACTTAGTGTCTTTTATCTGTTCTGAAATATCTCTCGGCAACAAGGACTGCGATATGTTCGGGCCTGATGCAGATGCTTGAGATCATAGGTAGAACGTTCAGATATGATCCATTCGCCGACGGCTTATCTGACCGTTGATTCTGAATCTGACGCCGAGCTTCTAGTAGCATACCCCAGAAGGCGCCCAGAAATCCATTGGCATCTTGCCTAGCGTGTATGGTAGTATAGACTCGATTGCCCTTGTTCTGGATATGTAATGGAGATGGTCGCCAGTATTTTTGTCAAGAAGAAACACGACGTACTCTGTATACTTATTTTACCACAGCAGTCCTATCACCATGCCGCTGCCAGTGGCATTACGGTAGGACGATATACACGTCCAGCTGTTCGTCCGTGATGACCTCCCATCGAAAACACATTCCTGCCACTTCTTCAGGAAACTGTGCGAAGTGTTCCAACCATTTTAACTGAGGGGGCGATTACGGACTGCTGACTTCGCTCAACGCTACCCTAGGGGACCCAAACCTCAATTCGTGTATCTGGGTGGGTGAGAATGATAGTAGAGATGTCTGGTTGGTCCCTCCATTCGTTACGGCAAGCCTTGCTATAAGCGCAGTCGGAGCCATCCCCTGTAAGAGATGCGATGGAGTCCGGTAAGTACATTTTGTAATATTGGGGACGCCAGACGCACGAACGCACCGAAATGCCACCAGCCCCGGCCTGAAGGTACATCTGCACAAGGCTCGACGTATTTCGTGCAGTTTTGGGCAAATTATCAAGAAGGATCAAGACAGAGACAGCCAGCAGATTTATTGAGGAGATTGCAGCGGATTCGATGATCATGACCTTGATATATTTGAATCGGTATCTGTAATGCGTTCCGTTGAGACGGGTGACGGTGTGGATTTTGTAGCCAATAAGAAGTGTGGTCATGACCGTCGTCCCAGCTGATGCGAATGCAAGACCGGACACATAGATGTTAGAGAAAAGCGTAAACCCGCTCACAGTAAGGCTAAATGTTGGATGTATGCTTAAGATTGTAGCAGTCAAGATTAGGCCTGCCGAACAAGATAGAGAAAAAGATCCATGAGGATCATCCTGATTATGTATCGGGATTGGGGACTCACCAAATTCCAGAAGGAAAAGTAACAAAGGGATGACGATTGCTCGAAGGGACATTCCCCAAACGTGATAACATCTCCAAATCTTTGATTGAGTTATGAGAAACATTATTACACCGTCAGCGTGGATGTTCAAGATGACTGACCAACAACGCATCCGACACCGCGAATATCATGTAGAAGAGAAATCCTTCGAGGACCGATAACCATTTAGTCGTTCTAGAGAACGGTGCCATTTCTACATATATGGATCCTTCGCTTTCGGTGAGGACGAAGCCATGGGCATAGAGATACCATTGAATGATCCAGTAAAGTATGTAGAAAGCATACAACACTGAAATGGTCGACACAACCACCTTCCGTGCAAAATTCTTTTGGGTGCCTAGGACGATTGTTGGAAACTTGCGGTATCAAAAAGTAGAGAACTTACTGCCAGTGTTCAAGAGCAAATACATCGTTCCAAGGTAAAGAACTGTGTAAATCCCTGGCTCATGGTCAGTCTGTGTCCGAAATTATATGTGACACGAAGCTCCGTACCCGTCAAGAAGTTCTGTAACATTGAAGCATTCACAATGGTGTTGACGGTTTGCAAATACGATGGATCCACGATATATGAACCATTACCTGTTTTCATGACGCCTGTGGGTTGTTTATCGGTCTGACGGCTATTGGCCTTTATTGCCTTCATTTTATACCTAACTGTTGGTCAAAAATATCCGTCAGCCTAGTTGAGAAAATATAACGGAGGTAAACCTACCTACCAACCGCCTAGTACCTACTCAGGCTAATGATGCGCGGTGCGCCCAATGAAGCTTGACTTTTGACTGATGGTGTATCAGTCAATCACATCGCAATACAATATTTTTTCGCAGTCGCTGTTATGCAGGTTGCCCACGCATGGACCTCACAGTCTAGAGGTTGGCAACGATGATGAAAGTTGACAATGGACACATGGTGGAACGGAACACAAGGAAGTGGGAGGGAAAAAAAAACTTTTTGTGTACCATAGAAACGTCGAGGCATCGAGAATGATTGATGATTACTGACTAGTTCAATGTCGTTTAGGATGGGCGTTAGGAAAGAGTTCAAATGAGATCTTGAAGTTGAAAGGCGGCTTCCAGACATGGCCAAGGACTTTGGCCTTTGAAACAAACATGAACAAACGCTTCCAAAAATTAAGCGAGCAATGGCTTGTTGGTGAAGTTGTGACGGTCGTGTAGCTTTCCGGAAGCTTAGAGAATGTTTTCAATATTCTCCAGGTCAATACCACGGCGGACATTCGTCCAGTCCGCCAGGTACTTTGCCTCGAAAAACCCCCCTCTCCCTCCCAAGAAAAAAATAAACCCCACATCACCTACTCCAACGCCGAAGCCAACACCACCACCAACCCGAAAAGCAGAGACCGCGACGTCCGCCGAGGCACCACCACCGAAGACGTCTACGGAACCCCAGTCGGAGCCGCTACCGGAGTCGGATGGGCCTGTGATAGCTTCAGTTCCGACGTTGGATTTTTCACCCCCTGGTGTCGAGGAGGAATTCCAGAGAACGGGAGCCAAGTCGTCGAAGGGGTCCTTGTCCACCAATGAACGAAAACGGCGGTTTGCAAGCAGGGTTTCACTTGCGATGATGGCTCTTGGTTTGGGTTTGGGTACGGTGTATCTCGGAAGGGAATGGGAGCCGGAGGAGTTGCAAACTAAGAAGATGGTGCGTGTCTTTTTTCTTGTTTCGATGTCCAGACAATGACTGGTCCTTGTTATCTTTAGAAAATTGAGGATGCACCTTCGACGCGTTGGGGGAGGACAACAGAACGGTTTACTAACTTATTCGACGTAAGACCCTCTGGCATTTGTTGTTATTTCTATTTCTAAACCGTGTTTCATCCCAGTTTTTCACGAAACCAGCTTGGTCAGAACTACTTCCTCCACCCTATCCTCCGCCCCATCAAAAACCATATACACTCCTTCTATCTGTTGATGACCTTTTAGTTACTTCGACATGGGATGTAAGTCTATCCAATTCCATTTCTTTCTAACAAATTCTGATTGTGTCTTCCAGCGCCAGCATGGCTGGCGGACAGCGAAAAGACCCGGCGTCGATTACTTCCTCGGATATGTTTCCCAGTTCTACGAAGTCGTTATATTCACAACCCAACCGTCCTATGCAAGCTCATGTTATATCATTCCACAATCGACCCATACTAATTCTTGTTCACAGACCGCCAGTCCAATCATTGACAAACTTGACCGATACGGTTTCTACATCATGTACCGGCTATTCCGAGAGGCCACCCGTACACTGGACGGCAAGGTCGTCAAAGTATGTGCCCACCTCTTTTTGTTTGTTTCCTACAGTCGTCTCAATACTCATCGCGGTCGTCTAGGATCTGTCATATCTGAACCGCGACCTGTCTAAAGTCGTCGTGCTAGATGCTCACCAAGAGCATGTCGCGACACATCCTGAAAACGCCATCATTATCCCTCCATGGAACGGAGATCCAAAGGACAAAGGTCTCGTCGCTATGATCCCTTTCCTAGAATGTACGTCCGAAAATTATTTTCCCGTTCCCATTTTCTGAGTATCTGGACTCATCATTCAACATTATTAATAAATAGCCATCGCCATCTACAAACCTAACGATGTCCGACCCATTCTCAAGGCTTATGCTGGAAAGAATATCCCGCTCGAGTACGGCAAGGTTGAGGCTGAGATGAAGGCTAAGCACGTCGCGGAGTGGCAAGCTAAGCATAAGAACAAGGCCTCTGCCGAGTTCTCTTTCAGTGGTCTTTTTGGGTTATCAGATACAGTGCGTATCTCTCCCCAACTTTTCTTTCCCTGTTCCTGATACTCATTGACAAACCCCCCTTTCCATCCTCGTTTCTTCAGCCTGCACTGCCTAAGAACACCGCGCCCCCCACCTACCTCGAACAAAAACGCCTTGAGGCCCAGAAACAATACCAACAGGAGATCAAGTACATCAAGGATAACAAGGAGGAACTTGAACGTCTTCTCGAACAGGACCAGCTGGCTATGCAGGCTCAGGTCCCTGGCTCGTTGTGGCAGGCCATGGACCAGCTTGTGGGCGGTGCTCCTCCCCCTCCTCCTCCTCCAGGAACACCGGTACCTGGAGCTGTGGCACCCGCTGCCCCTGCAACCCCTGCTGCTGCTGGTTCCTCCGCCGCTTCGTCTTCGACCTCTAAACAGGCTTAGAGTATAATGAGCGTCGAGGTCATTTTTATATAACTTTCTTCTAATTCCTTAAAGAAAAAGTTTTTCTTTTCTCTCCGCATACACACGGCAACTCATTACATCCCCCCATCCCCCAGCTCTACTTTAATATCATATTTTTTCTCGGCAATACTTATCACGTTTCTTTTCCTGGACTCGGGAGTTCAAAACCCTTACGCCGCACCCCCAAAAATTATCATCCGAGACTGTCATGGTTTATTATGATGCTCAAGGAATCAGGTTTTCTACAGTTTTTTATATCATCAATCCGTTGTCGTGTCTCGGCCCCCACCGCAACTCATGAACGAAATCTACCTACTCCAGTGCCGCTCTTCGTCGATCTACGAGTCGAGGGGGGTTGTTGAACGTGGAGTGGGAGAAGACGAATGCGATTTCGTTAGTTGCCGACGGGGTTGCACTGCGAGTACCCTGGAGATGAGAGAGAGAAGGGGGGGAGTTGGATCAGCTCGGTTCGTCGGGCAAAACGAAAGAAAGAAGGCGAAGAAAAGCTAAAGAATCAACTCACAATTCGAGAACCAGCGACAGTAGGATCCCGGTGGACATCTGTTCGATCCATAGTAATAATACCCACCACCTGTGAGAAACGAGGAATTATTTAATCCGGGAACGGAAGAAAAGAAAAGAAAAAGAAATGACACGTACATTGGCCCCATAGAACTTGGGTATCGGGGTGAGGAGACCAACCACCCCAACCACCACCACCACCACCATGATGATACGGGTCAGGAGGTCCGGGTGGTGGTGGTCCTCCTCCTCCTCCAGGAGGTGGCGGGTGGCCAGGTGGTGCTCCTCCAGGAGGGGGAGGTGGCGGTGGTGCTCCTCCGCCAGGGGGTGGGGGGGGAGGAGGAGGCGCCCATCCGGCAGCTTGGGCCCCGTCTCCTCCGTGATCTCCATCCGCGCCGTTACCTCCGTAGTCTTGACCGTCTCCGTCATCCGCGCGTACGGCGTGCAGCTGTCCTTGGACGACGAGCATCGCGAGGAGGGCGAAGGACAACAAGCGGGTTGCGAGAGGCATGTTGTTTTTTGGACTTGGACTTGGTGAAAAGGTTTGGTTGGTTGGATGGGGTTGGTTGGTTGGTTTGATCAAGGGGGTATGTATGGATGTGTTGAACAGATGCGTCAAGAATCCTGCTTGAACTGGGTGGCTGGTTTTTTTTTTTGGTGTGATGAACTTTTGGAGTATCGCAGAAGAGGGATAAAATATTTGACTAGCAAATATGTGATGGAATGGATTGATGGGGGGAAGCGTCGGTGCGCTGACTATGGGCGCTTTTATACGGCGTTGGGATAGGGGTGATCTGCCTATGTCTATGTCTATGTCTGCCACCAATCGGAGACTGATAAGTGAGGAAGCGTCCTGGGCTAGTCTGCGTCGTCAGCCCGCAGGCCCTTGAGATCTTAATTTTAATCGACACTAGGACGCAGGCCCAGGGGCCTGGGCGAAGTTCAATTCTAGTCTGATCAGCCTGAGGTTCTTTGATTCAGAGGTTTGACTCGGCGTTCCAGGAAGTCATAAAACAAATGGGCATTTCATACACTTTCGAGATTGGTACAAGCAATCCAAAGGTTAGTTAGCATAATACCATACTTAAGTATCTTGCTCGTTGTTGCTTCCCTAATCCTTTTCTTCTCGAGTTCCATCTACCAGATGGTATTAGCGAGGACTGTCTTGCCGACGGTTTGTCCGAAGAATTTGTGGGCGTAAGCTACGAAAAGCCAACGGTCAGTTTGAAACATGACTACGACGATGGGCTTTCGACGTACAGCTCGGATGATAGTTATTTCTGGTCGATTAAAAATAGGGGTTAGAGACTGTCACAACCACGAATTCACCGAAAGATCGAGCACATACCCCCAGAATTCGTTGCTCGCCGTCCCGTAAGAAGTGGCGTCCTTGAAGCCGTAGGCAGTCGGGTTGTTGAGCATCGTCGTGAATTGTGCGTTCGAGTCCCAGAAGAACGTCTTGACCTAAAACAAAACCCAGTTATTAACAACACATAATATTGGTCGGTGAATCGAACGTACTCCTGAATTGGCACTCTGGAAAGCGCTGACTTTGGCCAGAAGCTTCGAGTTGTAGGTGTCGATGACAGATTTCTCCAGGGCTTGAGATGCCGCAGAATTGGCGAGGTTCTGTTTTGCAGGATAGGTCGGAGATTTGTTTATTTAAGCCATTCGAGCAAAGAGAAATAGAGAAATAGACGGACCAGTGGCGAACGGTCGACGGGGGGCACGTTCACGAATAAGAAGTTCCTTCCACCAACATTGTACTGTAACAGAATATCAGTGGCAAGGAAGACGGACACAGATAATATGAAATTACCAGTTTTTGTACAAGAGCGAAGTAAGCGTTCAACAGAGTATCAGAGAACCTATTAAGATTGTCGAATTAACAGTAGAAGGACGTTGATATTGAAGGCCACCTACGCAGAACGATCGCCACCATTACCGTAGCTTCCACCGATATCGTTGATACCAATGAAAACAGAGAACAGAGTATTACTGCTCGTCCATGGAGTCGAAGAGGGTTTGTTCGCCACAGTATTGAGGAACGTGTTCACTTGGTCTGTCAAAGTCTGGACAGATGCAGTGTACGGGGGAACAATGTTTCGGTCGATAGTCGCACCGCCGTACGCGTAGTTGTAGGTGAACACCAACGAATTGTTGTATGTCTCTGTCACGTATACGACCCAGTTAGGTCCACCAGTGTCTGTGTTTCCGGGGTAGCCGGGGTTTCCCATCGGGTTAGAGGTGCTGGGCAATGCGCCACTGGAGCTGAACCCGGTCTGGGTGTAGGAGTCGCCGCTAAATGTAGATAATCAGCAAAGATCATTACAGGGGAGAGCGGAATAAATTACAAGCTGAACCAGTAAGCTGGTTTACCGTTGTTAGAAGTGGGAGTGGAGGAAGGCGCGGTGTTTGTCGTGGCAGGGGTCGTGGTAGGGGTCGAAGACGCCGTTCCAGGAAGGCATTGGCTGTAGTCTACAGAGATGAATCCTTGCTCAACATTGAAGCCCCCCAAGGTGACTTTCCTGGCTGGAAAAACATACAAGGGTTGGAATAGGTGCAGACAGATCTATAAGGTTTTGTTAAAATATGGCATCATTTAGCAGGAATATGGATAGTACCCCGAAGCGCAAGTCGTCGCTCCAGTCCAGCCCTGCCCTCCACCTAACACGAGTAAATTACGGCCCATGAAGGGAAGAGTCGACTGAGAGCTTACATTGACCATACAATGGCGACTGGGCCAAAGTAGCAGGCAATAACCCGATGAGAGCAACCAAGAAAGCAGATACACGTCGTGACATGGCGTAGTAAATATCAAGTCGACTTCTCTACCCAGTCGTCGTCGGTGATTTTATAGTAAAACATGTTTACATCGGTCCGTTGAGGAGTTATCATGTGTGTTTCAAGGCCGCCTTGAGATGCCAGTAGCACAGGGAACACTACATTCAATCTGCCGAATTTTAAAGTCTAGTGGTTGAATATGGTATGTTTTCTTTTTATAGCCGAGCCAAGGCATAGAAATCTGTTCAGCGATGGCATATTAGCACGGCATGTGATCCTGTAGCATCATAACGAGGAGTACCGACTGTGCGAGAGAAGAATCGGTCTTTTGAATGCTTTTCGCCGTGATTGTCTTCTGGAGAACCGATGTTTGACCGTCGCTATTCAGCGCTCGGCTTGCATGAGTCTAGGCGAATGAGAAAGCTGGTGTATGGGACTCACGAATTGATTATTCACGAATATGACTATATATCGAGAGTTTATCGTCGAACAAGAAGTAATTGTTAGAAAAGATGATCGTGGTTGTGGAGGAAGTCAAGCACACACACACACTCTCTCCTCTTTTCTGTATGTTCAACGGCATTTGCCGTTTCTTAAAAAAGGGCATTATGTAAGCACGATTGCGGCGGAATGCTCTCAGTGGGTTTGCTCTTGCCCACAACTGACAACCTTTGTGCCATTTCCTTAATGTTCAACGTTTAACTCTCTAAAACTATATTCCCAATCATTTTGAAGCATGAGCTCCGAACAGTCATCAATATGTTTACTGGAACCATCCAATGGCATTGGCATCAGGGACTTGACCACTGTGTAAGATGTCCTTAAGTTTTATTTCAAGATATTCTGACCGACTCTTTGTTGATTAGACAGCAGCACCAAACCACTTTTTCATCGCTTGGTTCACTTCCAATAGAACTATGGACTCAAATTATTACGTCCTTGACGTGGAAAGACGTATTGCGCATACGATTGGTATTTTTCCTTCTCTCGTTAAAATTCATTAATTGACCAGAAAGTAGACTTGTAAATGGCTTTCCGAGGCAACAATGTCAAGGGAGATATGGGCTCGTCTTGTTCAAGAACACATCTCGAACCATCCTTCCCCACCTCGCCTCGAACGACCTCTTGGGATGTACACGTCCAGCGAACTGGAGCGCCTCTTTCTCAAGTGGAAAAGAGTTGATGCCGTCTTTGGAGGCCACTACACTATACCCGTTGGCAAACGCACTTTCTCTTCAGAAAAACCTGTTTGTTATAGCCACTTGGTCGAAGGCGGCCGTTGGCTGCTTAACGTTGACTCCGGCGGAGCGGTGACCTATTACGATCTGGAGGCAGAAACGATGAAAGAAACGCCGCTCATTCCTGAAAGCAGTCATTATCGTCACGACAACGAAGTCCAAGTAGCCATTCACTACGATGCCGAATCGCCCACTCTTAAACTCACTCTGGCGTTGTTCCTGACCGATGAAGATGTCGAAATCGAATGTTCAGGACGGTTTCATATCTGGAACATCAGCCTCTTGCTGGATTCTTCTCAACATGGTGCAGGACTTGCGGCAACACGTCTAGCAAGATTTCCTCTGCGTCCCACGATTTTCCCACTCAGCCGCATTTCTCTGTTTTGCCAGTATCTCGCGTTCAACGGTTTCAATGATGAAACCGACGCATCTCACATATTTATCATTAACTGGAAGGACGCCAATGGTCAGTCGGATATCTATCCGTGGCGAATGCTCCAACCGTCCCCTATGTTTGTGCGTTCTCCCAAAAATTTTGACCCACTGACATCTTATTTTTTTCTTTCCTATCCAAGACCGACTCCGTATATTTACTGTCTGGGTGTCAAATCCTAGTGATGGACAGATCCAGCGCTAATCTCTATGATTATACTACAGCAGAAGAAACGACAGATGCTCTGACCCCCCGCCTCCCACTTCGGTTGTGGAGTCATACCTTTGATCGTAGTGTCATTCTCATATCTCAGCAGCTCAGCACATCTCAGAGCCTGTACACTCGTGCCACTAGTACGTGCTTCATCTTGCTTGTACAGGACGCATTCCACATCCTTGAGATCCACAATGATCCATACCTGAATGTGGAACCTTCGATCACCAAATTTATGAACAACCATCAACATCCGATATCATACGTCTCGCGCTTAGGCTATTCTAGAGCCATTTCGTTTCAGAACAACCGTGACTGTCCCGTCAAACTTCTGCGATACCACGCCCAGTACGAGCCCAACGTCATCCAGCATACTCGATCCATTTCGCTCGATGTTGAGGGTAAACCTGTGCTGCTGGATATGGACGAGCACATGGGTCGTGTTGTAATTATTACACGAAAAGAGTCGGCTGTCGTTGATCTAGTACCAACTTGTAGATTAAATCTCTAGTAGTTCATGTTCAATGTATATGTAGGGTTTTTCTGATGTTGTGAAAATAGATTGGGTATATCAAATTAAAAAGTTAGTATCTGACACTGTAGAAGGTTCACAACTGTTTTTTATCAAGGGATGGATTTGACGTCACTTCCAATAAGTAGAGGCTTGTAGCGTTGGGAGTTGCTTCATTGAATTACAATCGGTCACTTCAGTGTACCAGAGGAGGATAAAGAGTCCAAGTCTGGTGATTTATCTTGAGAGTTGCATGAAAGCCATAAGGATCACAACGGGATGGGAGATCAAATTCAAAACTCATAGGACATGATCATGGTAATCAAGTTGAAGATTGGTGGAAGAAGTGGATTTAATTGTTTGATAGTATCACGATGCATGGTCTGCCAAGACGACCTATCTATCTATCTATCTATCTATCTAGCCTAGGCGCACTGATAGTACTTCCGCGTCGGGAGCTGGGTGATCTCGAACGAGTTGGTAATGAGCTTCACAAGCCGCCTGGGCTTGGGCTGTGGCTTGTCCCGTGTCCTGTGTGTCCGTGTCCGTGTCCGTGTTGGTGGGCTGGTCTTGAGGATGAGGCAAGGGTTTGGGTTCCGTCAACCTAGCCCATCAAGCTAGGTGCGCAGTGATCTCTCAACCCCTCATCTTGCTCTTCACGGCTTTCCCATAGAACTTGAAAGGTAACGAGACTGGGTTTTGGGACTTGGACATAATCCACCAGGATATCTGGATTTGTTTCGTCAATCATGATAGGTCGAGGAAAAATGCGGGATATAGTTTTACTTACATTCTTGCTCGCAAGGGCTTCTTGAAGCTTCTTAAAGCTGACAGATGTGTGGGTGGTCGAATGCCCTGAGGCGCTTCGCTCTTCGCACGATGTTCATGCCCTCCTTCTCGGATTGTGTCCGACTGCGGTAGTAGGGTTCGTGTTGTTCGTCATCCTCGTCAGCTCTATGGTTGAGCGACTGGCAATAATTGCGCTTAGCAGTGTTGGAAAGGGGATCGTCTGGCGGTGGACTCGTCATTGGAGACAAGAGGAGAAGGCGAATGGGTTTGGTTGGGGGAAAAGCTAGGGAAATGAAGCTGGCTTTATAGGCAAATCCAAGGGGTCGAAAAGGGCCGTGAAAACCAGGGTGGCACTGGAAGAACAATGGTCACAATGGGTTTTATCCGGAGTTCGCAGACCATTGTGTTATCCGTTCCAGTGTGGCACCAAGTAGACGACGAGCATTGTGCCTTCCTGTCCGAAAATAAGGACAATCAATGGCCTTGAACAATACGTCAAAGCGGTCAAATTGGCCTTGTCGTCGAACAGTAATGATTCGATCTAGTTAGAGGCCAGAATATGGCCGCTCTGTGAACACTTGATCTGATCAGCGGACAATAGAGTTACGACCTGAGGCTGTTCATTGTAGAGACGGAAGAGGAGACATTGTTTTAACCGGAGTTTGCCGAAGGATGTTTGTGGCTCCGAAAACCAGTAGGCGCTCAACTCAAATCACTTCAATATCTACATCTACATCTACCTTAGAACAGCAAATTTCTCTTTTATAGCCACAGGTTTAGACGAGAGAGATATCCATACATAAAGAACTTTTCTTTTTTTTGTTAACAGCACATTTATTAGTCCGGAATTTTGGCAAGAAACGGTTGGTCGAAACGATGTCTACCAGATCGTGTTGGCCAAAACGGTTTGACCAACTGTCTGTCCGAAATACTTGTTGGCATAAGCTATTAAAAGGGGAATCAGAATATGAGCAGCAGGTATAGTTGAGGGAGAACATACTCGTGGTGTGTAAATCATTACTACAAGGGAGAAAAAAAAACAGAGGGTCAATTATTGTGTGATACATACTTCGGACGGAACTCACATCCAGAAGTTGGTCGAGGCAGTTCCTTGCGAAGTGGCATCAGCAAAGCCATAGGTGGTCGGTGAGTTCAAAATGGCAGTGAACTGCGCATTAGAATCGTAAAGGAAGGAGGTGACCTAGACCGACATAAATGATCTTAGATGAAAAAAGAAAATTAAAAAAATTGAAACTTACACCAGTGTTGTTCGCTTTGAAGGAGTTTATCTTTGCAACAAGCTTCGTATTGAATGTGTCAATGACGGATTTCTCGAGTGCTTGAGCCGTTGTGGATTGAGCGAGCATCTATCCCACGTTCAATTGAATGACTACATGTCGCACAACAGCAAAGGACGAACCAAAGGGGATCGGTCGACAGGTGGGACGTTGACGAACAAGAAGTTTCTTGCACCGACGTTGTACTAACATTGAAAAAAAAAAAAAAAAAAAAAAAAAAAAAAAAAAAAAAGGGAAAAAAAAAAAACAGCGACGAGAGGGAAA